>APFE030723691.1:0-22473 GCA_000404065.3 Pinus taeda
AAATGTGGAATAAGGAGTCATAGAAAATAGACTTCAATTGCGTGATATTTCTTAATCGAAAGCATATACTTTTATTTCTAAATTATACGTACTATTTTCAAATTTGTATTCTAAATTTATAAAATAAATGAAATAAATTATTTGAAGAATTTCATTAACCTGAATAAAGTCGGCTCACTCGGATCCTAGATCCGTTGAAGGAAAAGGGGAACAAGGAGGGATAGAAAATAGACTTCAACTGCGAGACATTGCTTAATCGAAAGTGCTTCACGAGCTTTACAGAGAAAAAGAAAGGAAAAAGAACCACCCGAAATCTACTCAATGCCACCATCTTACTTCAACCATAAACAACTCCAAATTAGGTACGCGTCCCCTTTATTTTCTATTCCTATGGAGACCAAAGGTTTCATATTGAATTACATGCTAGCTTCTACTATTTTCACTTTTCTTTTATAATCACTGTGCAGTTCAGAATGCCTTTCGATAAAAAAAACAAAAACCATACTCTGTATATTAGCGTTCTGTATTGTGTTAGGTATTCACGCAATTGAGAGTTGAAGGGGCTTCTTGGACCTATTATAAGGGAGACAAAGAACTATAATATAATCAATTGTTAAATGCAAAAAGTTTCAACCGAAAAAATTTTGCAACATGTTTTAGGTGAATCATAGTTTATATAAATAATTTTGCAACATGTTTTAAGTGAATAGTGGTTTATATATATTTTTTTATTTTTTGGGAACAAAATTTATATGGTAATACATTTCACATCTATATTTGTAAACAGTATTACACTGATTTTTTTATGATCATCTTTAGATTTATATTAAGTGGGCAGGGTTTAACTATGGAGCAGAGAGGAACAAATTTTTTTTGAAGTCGTAAACTAATTGTTATATAGTGTAAGAGGAATCAAACTTTTTTGACGTGTAATTTAATTATAAAGTGCAAAATTATGACATGTGGTTTATTTTTTCATTGATTTAAGTTGTATTTTTGAATTGTTAAATAAAATATATATAGTAACCAAATAAACATTTAACCATAAAACATTTTTCATGATATATAGGTTAATCTAATTTTTTTCATGATATATACATATTCTTTAAATCAATATAATATATATGTAATATAGATATTAATATATATTTATATATATATCCGCCAATACATAAATACTTAGTTACTGTATCATTACAATATGTATTTTAGTATGTTATGAATTTATAAAGTTGATATCACCATGATATCAACCTATCTTAATTACCTTAATTTCAAATCCACGAAGTGAGAATGTCCTAGAAAATGAGTCCTTATTGTGCAACAAACATTAAATCTGTCCTTATGAGAGGAAGGACAGAAAGGTGCTCCAATAAATGACAGAAATCGCACTCCATATCTATAACTTAACTTTAACCGATTACATTTTTTTGTAGATATGTTCACTTGCTTTGAACAAATCTGTCCGTATGAGAATAAGCTGAAGGTGGTCCAATAAATGACAGAAATGACACTCCATGTCTATAATAAGCTTAAGCAGTTACACTTTTTTGTAGTTATGTTCACTTCCTTTGAAATTGTTCAGTAGATATTGACAGTGTTCCTTGCCAACAGATGTGTTGGACAAATGATGGGCCATTGCAGTGATAAGTAGAGGCGTAGTTACCCGCTATTATTTTCTTCTCTCCGTCGGGTTTACAGAAACTACAGTAGACGTCTGTTTCATTTTGTGTTGATGTATCCACAACTCACATAACATATTTTTATTTTTTTACACAATTTACATCAATATTTTGTCAAGCAATTGAATATCAAATGTGGCATTAAAATGATGAGATCCAAGCCAATTTTGGGATGAATGATTGGTTAAACATGGACGATGAATTTGAGGGTTGATATTCACTTCAACAAAAATTAAGATGAATTCAACTGTCATGTGCATTTCCAATACGTCCTGAGGCTCAAAATTAACGCAATCGATGGTGATTTTTAATATCAGATTGTTAACGCTATGGTAAATTTAACCTTGAACCATATCCCGATAGATCAAACGGCCAATATTTAATGTGATAATGGTAAAGTCAAATATCGGATGGAGAGATGCTCACTCATTATTTTCTTGTGTGGCCATCCATCCATAGGCCCATGATCTAGCGGGTAATGAAATAAACACTTTTAATTAATTATGGTTAATTAATAATTAATTAATAAATAATAATAGATAATTATTAATTAATTTCTTTTAATAGTTAATGATTAATTAAATGTTGTTAATAATTAATGAGGCATTAATTAATTATGGGTGAATATTTTATGATTAACTAATTTATTATTGGTAATTAATTAATTAATAATAATAAGTTTTAAGTAATAGTTCAATTGATCGAGTTTTTGTTGCTAAGTACTTTGTCAATTAGAAGGTCATATAGTAAGGCTCAAAATTTGCGCAATCGAGTTCTTGTTGCTAAGTACCTAGTCAATTAGAAAGTCATATGGTAAGGCTCAAAATTAGCGCAATCGATAGTGATTTTTAATATCAGATTGTTAAGGTTATGGTAAATTTAACCTTGAATCATATCCCGATACATCAAACAGCCAATATTTAAAGTGATAATGTTAAAGTCAAATATCGGATGGAGAGATGCTCACGCATTATTTTCTTGTGTGGCCATCCATCCATAGGCCCATCATCGAGCGTGTAACGAAATAAACACTTTTAATTAATTATGGTTAATTAATAATTAATAATAGTAATAATAGTAATTATTAATTAATTTCTTTTAATAGTTAATGATTAATTAAATGTTGTTAATGATTAATGAGTATTAATTAATTATGGTGAATATTTTATAATTAATTAATTAATAATAATGAGTTTCAAGTGATAGTTCAATCAGTCGAGTTCTTGTTGCTAAGTACCTTGTCAATTAGAAGGTCATATGGTGAAATTTCGGCTTCACCGATAAGTCGACAGGTAGATCCCTTCAGCGGATCTACCTAAATTATTACCTATGAATGTAGCGGCCACTCAGTGACCTTAAACTACAATTGAAAAGATAAATTTAAACATTATTATTTTTTGTTAATTAATAATTAATTCATTATTAATAATTAATTAGTAATTAGTTAATTAGTTATTAATTATTAATAATTAAACCTTGTTAATTATAAATTTTTATAATATTTATAATAAATTAATTATATTTATAATAATAGTTAATATTAATTATAATTTTGGTTACTTCATTATCGTTTTTATTATTATTAATTAATATTAAAAAATTTTGTTTATTGAATTAATATTAAATCTTTTTTAGATTTGAGAATTTTGTGATCATATTGTATATTATAGATAAATTGTATTTTTGAATAATCAATCATAGATGATGTGATTATTGAATATATTTATCAATATTAATGGCTATTAAAACATTATTATTGTTATTAATGAATTAAATAATTTAGTTTATTAATAATTAATAATGAATTAATTGATAGTTCACAGAATTATTAATTATTGCAAATGATACTTGGTATGTTTTACTATAGTTTAATTAAAGTTAATTATAATAAGAATGATATTAATTAATAATTTAATAAAATAATATTAAGTTTAAGTTAACTACTGTACAAAAAATTATTCTAACTTATGAAAAATACAAGCAATTTTACAAGTATAATTAATTAAAATTTGTATTAAATGGATCATAATAATATAGTCATAACTTATTAATCGATAATTAATAATCAATTATAAAAATAATAATAACCACATTGTTAGTAATAATATTTAATTGTTAATAATAATAATTAATCATTAATTAATCATTAATTCAATAACTAATTATTAATTATTAATAATATTGGATTATTAATTAATTATTAAATATGAAAATCAACCACAGTTAACCATGGTTAAATGTTTCATTATGACAAAGATTGTCTCGATATGAAAAACAAATGTGCTCAATCATGGTCAACCATGCTTAACCATGGTCAATAATCATCATCACGTTGTGACAAATATTGTCTCTTGGTCCAACGTCACATTATGACAACCATGGCCATCTATGGTCATCCATGGTAAACCATAGTCCAAGTTCATATTGCGACAAAGATTGTCTCAATATGAAAATCAACCATGGTCAAGCATGGTCAACCATCCTCCAATACCATATTGTGACAAAGATTGTCTCAATATGAAAATCAACCATAACCAACCATGGCCAACCATGGTCAATCATGGTCAACCATAGTTAACCATGGTCAATAATAATGGTCACATTGTGATGAAGATTGTCTCTTAGTCCAACATTACGTTATGACAACTATGGTCCCCAATGGTTAACCATGGTCCAACGTCGCATTTTTGCAAATATTTTTTCAATATGAAAATCAACTATGGTCAACAATGGTTCAACATATTATTTTGACAAAGATTGTCCTAATATAAAAATAAATCATGGTCAACCATGGTCCAATATCAAATTGTAACAAATACTATCTCAATATAAAAATGAGCTGTGGTACAATGTCACATTGTAACAAACCTTATCTTGGTATGAAAACCAATCATGGTCAACGGTGGTCAAGAATCACATTGTGACAAAGATTTTCTCAATATGTAAATCAAACCTTGGTGAGCAATGTTTATTTTAGGGTTTTATAATATTTATCATATGGTTTATATACCTTGGGTTAATAATATTAAAACAAAGGGTTTAATATTATTCCCCTGGGTTTATAATATCAATCGCTTGGCTTTATTAATGTAAGGGTTTATCTACGAGGTTTAGTATTACTCCCTTGGGTTTATAATCCATTAGAGTTTTAGTGTCAATCTCTTAGGTGTAATATTACTCCATTCAATTTATTATTACCCTGTGTTTATAATATTAATCTCGTTGGTTTATTAATCTAAGGGTTCATTTTCCTAAGATGTAATATTATTCATTGGGATTAAAATATAAATCATACTTTAATACAAATCCCTTGGGCTTATAGTGATGGCCTCAATCATGGTTAACCATGGTCCAACGTCATATTGTGACAAAGATTTTCTCAATCTAAAAATCAAACATGGTCCAAAGTCACGATGTGACAAAGATTGTCTTGATATGCAAATAAATGATGCTCAACCATGGTACAATGTCACATTGTGACAAAGATTGTCTCAATATGAAAATGAACCAATGTTAACCGCTGCCAAGGATGTTTATTGTAGTGTTTATAATATTCATCTCAGGGCTTATATAACTTGAGTTTATAATATTAATACCTTGTGTTTAATAGTATTCACGTGGGTTTGTAATAGCTTTGTGTCTTAGAATTGATCCCTTCAGTTTATTATTTCCTCTAAAGCTCTGCGCTTCCTCTTTGCACTGCATCAGCCTCTTTGTGGAATACTTTGTCTCTCTATTATGCACTCATCAGATTGGAAAATGTTCCATCCACCCTTACTATCCCTGCCCCTCTCTCAGTGCTTCAAAACTACTGAATCACCTTCGGCAACACACAACTTCTACTATGGAGTTCGATTTCCGAGTAATATCGAATTTCTGGTGGCTCTAAGTGTGTTCTCCAACCCCCATCAAATTTCTTCTTATAATATCTCGTTCAGGATTCAATGACTAAGATTAAAGTATATCGATGGCTAAGATTAACTAGAATTCGATCCATGTCTCCTTCTAGAAAATTTCACCATGAATTAATTAATACCTTTTAATTAATAAATTTTCCTAAGTTTAGACTTAGGCACCATTAAAAAAATATTAATTAAGTTAATTAAGTTGTCTCTAGGAAAAATTTCTAGAAACAATTTCTAGGTTTTTGAGAATACATGTATTCTAGCCTCCCCATAAAATTTCATAGCTAGAACAGAAATGATTTTGCAAAAATCAAAATGTAGTTCTTGATGTACAAGAGTGAAGTATTTGCAATCTTCAAGACCTTTGAATATTTTTTTTGGGAAACCATATTCTGCCCCATAAAGAAACTACACACCGATAACAAGAGTTGCTATGGAAATAAGGAATTTCAAGATTTCTATAGAGAGCATGAAATTCTTCATTAACACTCTATTCCCTACACCCCTCAACCAAATGGTTTTGTTGAAAAGAAGAATAAAACCCTCAAAGAGATGGCTAATTGCACAATTTGACGCAAGAACTTGGCACCTACTTTCCCAAATGAAATTGTTAATTTAGCCAATTATATTCAAAATAGGATAACTCATAAGGTTGTTCAGATATGACTAAAGTGGTACATTGGACACATGATAAGTTTGATGTATATACTTTTATTGTATTTTTTAGTGCATCTTAGGAATTTATTCTAGATGAAAAGTGCAAATCCATGAAAAGGAAGAGTCAAGAACTTATATTTGTTGGTCACTGTGAGGACATGAAGGCTTATTTTCTCTTTGATCCTACCTCTAAGGAACTTACGTTCAAAAGACATGTTCATTTTGATGAAAATAGTAATCCACAATCCTCTTCCCATCCTTCCTCATCGTTAATTATTGATAATGGTTATAATAATTGTGATGATTTGTATATCTGAAAGAAAAAGAAAGTCCTATTGTATTTTCTCATCCAAAATAAAATATACCCTCAGAATCATGGCACTTAAATTAGGAGCAATAAATTCCAGATGAATCCTTCACAAGAGAAAACACCTCGACATATTTGGCTATTACATAACTGATAATAGTTATCTAGCCTCAAATGAACCCTAGTTAATAGGAATCTCTCATTTGAGTAATGCCATTTCAGAAGACTTGCAACAATTTTCTAATGTTGCTAAAATACTTGAGTGGGAAGTTTCCATGAGAGATAAGTATTTTTCTCTGATGAAGGATCGTACATGGGATCTTGTTCCTCTTCCAAAGGGACGTATGATGGTCCATGCCAAGGGGGTTTACGAAACCAAATATTCTATAGATGGTTGCATCGAAAAACTTAAGGAACATATTATACCTAATGGTTTTTCACAGGTTAAAGGAATTAACTATTCTAAGACTTTTCCCCCATTGCTAAGATGAATTCCATATGTCTTCTGTTTTCTCTAGATGCCTTCGAAGGATGGCCACCAAATGGATGTAAAGAGCGCATTTCTACATTACATGAGGATATTCAGATGTACAAACCCCCTAAGTTTGTGTAGGATCCTTTCCTTTTCAATATGCTTCAATGTTCCTTGTATGGTCTCAAACAAGCTCCCTGAGTGTAACACTCCTGGTATACACCGCATGCTTTTTGTAATGTAATTTCACTCTAATTATAAATGATTATAAATTTATTTGAATAGCCTGAATAGTGGGAACATAGATCCATGATTTAGGGGGGAAAATCAAGATGAACCTAAGTGGTATTAACTAGCACCACTGCTGAATCAAATGTGCAACTACAAAGAACTATATTGAAGAATTGTCCATGAGGAACATGAAGAGAAACAAAAAAAAGGATTAAGAGGAATTTGGGCAACAAGAGGTTATTGGTTTATGGTTGAATGAAATAATATTGAGGAAATTATTGTATTTTTGAGAAAGGAACCAAAGTTGAGAGAATGATTTTCAGCTAGGTTTTCTTAAAAAATCCCCTTGGATCATGGATCTTTCTTGGGGGTAATGGCAACAAGAAATACACGCTACATCTAGTCTATGTTTGGGTGGAAAATCAAATTCCCACCTTTAGTTTCAGCCATTGTTCAATCTCAAATTTTTTTATTAATTGGCTTCATGATTGTAATTTCTGACACTTCTTCTACAACTTCTCTTCTGGGAGGTTCTAGAAGCTTGAACTTTGACCATGGTGAGGGGAAATCTTGTTGATATTCTAGACAAGTTTTTTGATCTTGGGGCACAAAATGTTAGGAAATATGATCAAAGGAAGATGGACTTCTTAACTGAATCTTTAAATAGGTCATTTTTTCTCTTATAAAATTTCTTATGGAAGGTTCTAGAAGTTGAAACTTGGACCATGGTGAGGGGAAATTCAACTTATTCTCTAGTCTAGTTTTCAAATCTTGGCTCATGAAATTTTAGGAAATATGATTAGAGAAATATGGGATTCCTAAATCCATCTTTGAGAAGTCATGTTTGCATCCCTTATATATATTTTATTTTGGGAGGTTCTAGAAGTTGAATCTTAGGCCATAGTGAGGGTAATTCCTGTTCATCATCTAGTTTAAATTCTAGACCTTGGGTTGTTATATTTTAGGAAATATGATCAGGAGAATTTGAGCTTCCTAAATGCTCCTCTAATTGTGATTTAAATAGGTCATGTTGGAATTTATATTGTAAATGTTGTTCTTGGAGGTTCCAAAAGTTGAAACTTAGATCATAGTGAGAGAAAATCCAATTGATAATATTCTCCAAGTTTTAGATCTTGGGTCATGATATTTTGAGAGATATGATTATAGGAATTCAAACTTCATAAATTCTCCTAAATTCATGTGTCAAACTGGCTGTGTTAGTAGTTAGACTATGAATTTTCATCTAGGAGGTTCTAGAGGCTAAAAATGAACCATAGTGAGAGGAATTCCCACTAATAATTTGGTTTGGATTTTTGAATTTGGACTTCCATCATTTAGGAGATATGCGCTGAAGAATTGTCTATATTATTTTTCATGCAAATTGTTTGAAAAAAAGCTTAAATAGTTTAATGACTCATTTCATACAAACTATTTGATGAAAATCCCTAATGAAAATGTTGTTTTGTGGATGCGAATAGTATTTTTGTATGATAGCATTGCTAAAGCTGAGATATATCTATTTTCATGTAAAAAATTTGTTATATTAGTTTTTCATGAATAGTGTTTCAACAAATTCTTAAATGGTTCAATGATTCTTTGCATACAAACTATTTGATGAAATTCCCTAATGAAAATGTTCATTTGTGGATGGGGATAGTATTTTTATATGATATTATTGCTATAGTTGAGATATGCCTATTTTGCATTTAAAACAACATCTATATTAGTTTGCATGCAAAGTGTTTGAGCACAAGTTTGAATAGTTTAACAATTCATTGCATACAAACTATTTCATGAAATGCCCCAATGAAAATGTTGATTTGTGGATAGGGATAATATTGTTATATGATAGTATTGTTATAGCTTATATATGCCTATTTGCATGCAAAAGAATTGAAAAAATGTGTTAAATTTTTTTTATTACAATTTTCATGCAAACTATTTGATAAAATACCTCAAAGCAGAAAATATCAAAAGTTGCATGATTGAATGGTATGTTTCAGTTAGTATGTTACAAGTGGAATGAGAGAAATGTTTCTTATTTGAGTTCTGACAAAATGTTTGAAAAAAATTCTGAAGAATGTATACAGGAACAGTGCTACTAAATTGGTCGTATACAAAATATTTAAAGAAAGGTTTACAAGTAAAGTGTTTGAAAAAATGTATGAGAGATGAAAATCAGCCTTTTGCAAGTGTGGTGAAGATAAATGTAATAAAGTTATGTAGAAAGGTTGTATCAAATATTGTTGTGATGCTAATAAAATGAAGAAGAAATTTTGGGCACCCCGTAATCTTTGTAATTCACTGAGGGAATTGAGCATGTTACAAAGTGCTATGACATCTTCCACGATTAGTACTTTGAATAGATAGGATCTAAGCTAGGTGAAATGAAAAGAAAAGTTGTCATACTATACCCTCGGATATTAAAAATTGGACTCTATGTTATTTTAAAAGAATTATTGTTTGTGAGGTACAAGTGTTTATTGTTTGTTGAATGGCCTGTGAATGTTCCACTTACAAGAGCATAGAGCGTGTCAATGGTGGTTTCTATTGTACCATAAAATAGTGGAGCTGATCACATCACCTTCTTCCCTGCTCCTGGAAAAAAATAGACTAGGAACCTAGCCCAACCTAGTCATTTGGCTAAGTCTTAGTCCTTCGTAGAGGGCTAAACCTAGGGGTTTGGGATAAAGAACTTGCTAAAAGTAGGTTCATCCTTGTTGATTTGAATGGTGCATTGTTGATTGTGTACTACATGCCTATGTGTTTAAGCGAAATTATTTTGTTGTATATAAGAATACAATGATGTGAATAAAAATGAAAAATGTTTTCTATATTCCCTAGACAAACCCAAGGGGATTGCAATTTTTCATGATTGAATAATACAATAAAAATAATGAGGGGGAATCTATTAACTTATTTCTTGCTAGTTCACAGTTTTATTATATCTTTTTAGAAGTTGACATAACTTGATGAATAATAACATAGACATGATAAAATGCAATAGATGAAATAGTTTGGAGATCCATGTCCATAAAATAGATATTAAATAATGATATGCTAAATGAATTAAGATATGTTAGGTGCATACAATAATGGATGCATAGGAATAAAGGATCTCAGTAGTCTGTTGTCATAACATGATTCATATGACTCATAGTGGTTGATGATAAACATGTAAAAAGGATCAAGTTCACACCACAATTGGGAGCCAATGAAAGTGTTAGATGTAGTCTTGTGGAACCAAGGCTATGGAAAATAAGTTGTTGATAAGAACCCAGAAAAGGTGACACCTATGCCTATTGATATTCATCAATATGGTGAGTAAGTTAATATGCGGTTTTCTACAAGTAAGTGTTCTTGCCCTGTCGAGTGTTTTAAACATTATTTATTTTGATGCTTGAACATTATAAACATTAATATATTGATGGCACCCTTGATTAGGTACATCATATGATTATGTTCTTATGATATTGCATGAAGGAATGATCATGTTTGAAGACATTTGTACTAATACAATGTGTGTTGAGACAACTGATATGCACATGAGTGTAATTGGGTTCTCTATGTAGCATTATGGTTGATGGTTATTTGCTGATTGTAGACTATGTCATGGATACTAACCTTGATAAAAAATTGATTTCAAAATTTGATGATGTTAGTGTTAATAAAAGGTTGATTTCCAATATTATGATAACATGGTTATAAACATGCTAATATATATTCTTGATTCTTGAAACATGTTAATGACATGAATTCTAGATGTGTGAATGACTGTAGATAAACATGCTTAGTACTGGAATGGGAAGGTGAAATTGACTTGTTTATGTTGATATAACTAGCATCTTGGTGTGTGCGATAACACATAAGAACACCCAATCGCTGGAAGAAGTAAAAGCATGGATAGAGCCATGGGGTAGCATACCATGGTCCAAGTCCACCATGAACAAGAAAGTGGAAGTTTCCCTGAAAATGAAGATCCCGCGGGAGCTATTATGAGTGATGTTAAGATTTTAAGGCTTCTATCTATCTATCTATCTATCTATCTATATATATGGTGCTAAAGGACACATTGAATGATATAACTCATGGGATTGAATTGTTGTGTGTTAATGAATGTTTTATATGTTTTTAATTTTATTAATTGGCTTCATATTTTCTTTGTTGTTTTGTCTATTGTCCTTAACCATGACCATGCTATTAGTGTTATTATTATGTATATTTTAAGTGGGATTTTTATTCTTCTTTGCTTCTTCTTATCTCCGTGTTTTTGTCATGGTGGTTGTTGAGTGTGGGGAAAGGAAAGAAGAGGAGCTATGGAGAAGAGATGGAGTAGAAATCAACTAGAAGTGCATGATATTAGTTAAACCCTATGCATATGACAAATGGTAGTAAGAGGGTAGAAGAAGATGATAGAACTACTAAGATGGGTTTGTTCGAGTCCACTTGAAATAACATCAGCGTCATTCTAGTAGCCATGGAAATGACACAAAAGGTAAGTTTTCCTAAACTTTAACACACTATGACTAAGATATGTATCGGATAATGACATTATGTGGCTTGATAGGTCATTAGTTTAAAGCCATGATAGGAGCATGGTAACTGATTAATATTTGAAAATATGATCAGTGTGTGAATGACATGGAAGCATAATTTTTATTTAACATGATTGGGTAATGTATCAAGCTTATTTAATTTGTTCGAGATGGTTTGGAACACCATTACGAAAGTGGGTAGGAATGGTCTATTTCTAATATTTATGTTATATTTATGATCCTCACAATTGTGGTGAGCATTAGCGAAAAATGATAAAGGATCAAAATTGATTACTACCAACAACATGGATGACAACATGCTAAGTTAAATAAACTACTGAATATTGCAACAAAGGAAATACTAGTTGATAGGGTTTATAATAGTAGTAACAGAGAAATTAAATGGAACCAAATTGGATGAGAATTCCTTTGGCTGAGTTCGGAAACTAATATTTGCAAATTAATCCATGATCTGCATGGATATTATGAGATTTTCTAACCTTAACACTATGAATGTGCTATATTTCATGAACATGTTAATGATGAAATAAATTAAATGTTTTGATATAGGTGGGATGATCGAGTTGACAACTCATGAATAATATTGTCAGGAAGGAATTGTAGCCTATGGCACTTTGTTTATCTCATGGGAGAAAGTCATAATCAAGATATTGACTATAGGACTCCATGAGTAGTACAGTGCATCACACCAAAATATCACTTGACCACAATGATTCATGCACAATTCGTTAAATAATAACAAATGTCTACTACGTTGTATGACTCTAATGACTACCCCACATAGGAAATCCCTTAAATATGTAAACTGCCCATAATGGGGGTTTCGTGGGCCGAGAAGGGCGTGCGATAAATGCGGAGACATTCAGGAAATCCCTTGGATAGATAGACTACCTAGAATGGGGGTTTATTGGGCCTATAAAGGTGAGTGACTAACAAGGTCCCTTATAGGAAATCCTTTGGGAAGGTAGAATTTCGTTAATGGGAGTTTCTTGGGCTCGTAAAGGTGAATAGATGGTGGGAATTATCCCTATGCTCACTGGGAGTGTACATGAGGAAGCCATGGGACCTATACAAAAATTCTATGTGGAGAAGTATATCCATCACTGATTACTTCTAATGGTGGTGAAACTACTCAATGAGCTAGACTCAAGGATGCACTTGTACAAAAAAAATTGTGGATGAGTCTATCCACCATTGATTACTTTCCTTGGCATTGAAACTACTCAATTATATGGACTCAATGATGGAATTGTATGAACAAACAAATTTGAGTGGTATATCTTCCACTAGATGCTTCTCTTGATGGTTAAACTACACAATGAGATGGATTTAAAGACAAAGTTGACTAAAGATTGCATGGAAGTATGAAACATATGCACAACTGAGTGCTTTGTTTGGTTGATAAACCACTCAGTGAAGCTAGTTGAATACTATATAGAGGTAAGTATCAATTATCAATTTAAAGAAATTTCTATTAAGATTATGATTTGATTTATTTTGGGTACTTATTTGTAAGGAATTGACTGATATTTTAATATGACTATGTTGTGATCTAAATTGATTCTATATTCTTATGATGAATCTCATATGACTCATGTCCATGTGATGTGCGTGGATCCTTGAATTGGCTAGCATAAATATATGAGGTAGATCACAAAAGAAGCAAGTGACATCAACCTAATCACATCAGAGTGTGCAGTAGTATAATGGAGTTGAAGACTCTAGAAATTAGGCCATTGTGGTGACACTAGAGCCCTTTAGTATGTATTGATCACCATGACATGCTCCATGACACATGTGTTGTGTTATTAAATAAAGGCAGAGGGATTCATAGGTTAAGAGAATTATTCTTGTGCAAGGAAGCCTTACCAAGGGATGGATCACCCGAGGGACTAAGGAAGCAAAGAAAGGGGTGCTTGAATTTGCAAAATGAGTGACTAGACAAAAGAATAAATAAATCGGTCAAGGGACTGATGAAGCACAGAAGGGGATGTCAGAAATCTAAAGATGAATTGGTTTTCACAAAATATTGTGCATATCGATTGAGATCAAGAATTCATTTGGCATATCCCAAAAATAAATTAGCCAAAATTGTCTCTTGAAGGAGGACTTAGCACAATGGGTGGCACAACAGAAAATTGGAGGTATATTTCACTTTGGATTCAAGTGATTGAGTATGCTAAGGTGCAACGGACACACTTGGGACCTGCTGAAGCCACCTATGAGATCGTTGAGATGATAATAAGTGGTTAAGATCTATTTACAAAGCTCAATTTTTTTTTAATATTTTTGCTACTAAGAATAATGATGACAATGTTCCCGTTATGGGGGTGGGGTTTGTAACACTCCTACTATACTCCCCCTAACTCTTGTAATGTAATTTCACTCTAATTATAAATGCTAATAACTTTATTTGAATTAACTAAAGAGTGGGACCATAGGTCCACAACCTTAAGGGGGAAATGAAGAAGAACCTAAGTGTTGTTAGCTAGCACCACTGCTTAATCAAATGTTCAGCTAGCAAGAATGATATTGAATAATGTTCCATGAAGAACACAAAGAGACAGATAGGAAAAAGGATAAAATGACATTCAAACAATAAGAATTGGTTGGCTTTAGGTTAAATGTAAGAATTTATAGGACAGAATTGGACTTTTAGGTGAGGAGCCAAACTTGTGAGCATAATTTATAGACAAGTTTTCCTAAAAATTCACCTTGGAAAGTGGATATAGCTTGAGGGTTTTTTTTTTTTTTTTTTTGGGAGGTTGTAGAAGCTGAAACTCAGACCATGGCGAGGAGGAATGTTGTTGATCCTCTGGTCAAGTTTTCAAATCTTGCGTCATGAAATTTTAAGAGATATTATTAGAGGAATATGAACTTCGTAAATGCATCTTCAAACATGCCATGTTGGAATTCCTTATATAATTTTCTTCCCTAGAAGGTTCCAAAATTTGGAACTTGAACCATGGTGATGGAAAATCTTGTTGATCCTCTAGTCTAGTTTTCAAATCTTTGGTTATGAAATATGACTAGAAGAATATGGGCCTCCTAAATGCATGCTTAAGGAGGTCATGTTGGCATTTTATTATAATTTTTTTTTTCAAGGTTTGAGAAGCTTAAAGTTGGATCATAGTGAGGGTATATCCCACTAGTCATCAAGTCCAACTATAAGATCTTGGGTCATGATATTTTAGGAGATATGATCAAAGGAAGTCGACCTTCCTGAATTCCCATAAAATTATGTTTTAAACAGGTCATGTTCGAATTTATGCTATAACGTTTCTTCTAGGAGGTTCTATAAGATGAAACTTGGACCGTAGTCAAGGAAAATCACACTGATCATCTTGTCCAACTTTCATAACTCATTTTATGAAGTTGAGCTTCCTAAATGCTCCTAAAATCATGGATAAAACCATTCATGTTATCATTTCCGCTATAAGTTTTCATTTGGAAGGTTCCATAATTTGAAATATGAACCAAAGTGAAGGGAATTCCCACTAGTAATTTTGTTAAATTTTTGGAACTTGGACTGATAGATTTTAGGAGATATGTTTTGAATAATGTTCTATATTTGTTTTCATGCAAAGTATTAGAAGAAATTATTTTATGCTTTAATGTTTCATTCCATAAAAATGTTTGATGATATACCCCAATGAAAATGTTGTTTTATGGATGGGGATAGTATTGTTGTATGATAATATTGTTGTAGATATGATTTTCCTATTTGCATGCAAATAATTTTCTATATTACATTTATTTCAAAGTGTTTGAATAAATTATTAAATGGTTTAATAATTCATTGCATACAAATTGTTTGATGAAATGCCCCAATAAGAATTTTGTTTAGTGGATGGGGATAGTATTATTGTATGGTAGTATTGTTGTAGCTAAGATATCCCTATTTGAATGCAAATAATTTTCTATATTTGTTTGAATGCAATGTGTTTGAAGAAATTCTTAAATGATTTAATGATTCATATCCTACAAACTATTTGATGAAATAACCAAATGAAAATGTTTTTTGTGGACGGAGATGGTATTTTTGTATGATATTATTGTCGTAGTTGATATATGGCTATTCACATGACTTTTTTTTCAGAAATGCATTAAAGGTGTTTTATTACATTTTGTAGACAAAGTATTTGATCAAATACCTCAATTATAAAAAAATAAAAGTTGTATGATTGAGTGGTATGCTTTAGTTAGTATGTTATAAATGGAACTGGAGCAATGCTTATGATTTGATTTCATACAAAATGTTTGACAAAATGCATAGAAGAAATATTCTACTCAATTGGTCGTATACAAAGTATTCAAAGAAAGGTTTACATGTAAAGTCTTTGAAATGCATGAGAGATGAAAATAAGGTTTTTGCAAGTGTGGTTATGATAAATTTAATAGGGGTATGTGACAAAGTGGTATATGAGATTCTTGTCAAGGTAGAAAAAGAAAAAATAATTTTTTTGGTACCTCGTAACCTAAGTATATCACTGGGGCAACTCAATATGTTACATAGAGTTTGGTATGACAAGATGTACAATTTTCTTCAACCATTGTCATTGTGATCCTATAGTTTACCGTTAGTGACTAGGCTTCGATTTATTAATTCTAGTTCTATATGTGGATGATTCGATCGTTACCCATAGTTATTCATTTATGGCTTAGAATTTTAAGGAAGAATTAATGGTATAGTTTACTATGAAATATCTTGGTCTTCTGCACTAGTTTCTTACCTTATAGGATCATCGATATCCAAAATAAATCACCATATTATAATAGAAATATCGCCTTAATATACTTCGGTGTTACTAATTGTAAGCCTGGAACTACTCCTTTGTAGTCCAATGTTACTCCTACCACTAGTTGCACATGAACTTAAGCAGATCCTCTGTTTTATCGCCAACTAGTTGGATGTCTAATCTATTTCACACACACCAAACCTAACATTACTTATGTAGTCAGGCTTGTTTCTAAATTGCCTGATGGTCCTCATCGAAGACCCTAGAATACAATGAAGCATATTCTGAGATATATTTAGGGCACTTCCAATTTTGGTATTCAATACACTATTAACTCTCCTGAACTTGTATTTTTTAGAGATTCTGACTGGACTAGATCAATGTATGATCAAAAGTTCACCTCTCGATTTTTTTTCTATCTTGGATCTACTTTGATTGCTTGGTTTTGCAAGAAATAATCAGTGAATCCATTATCTACGATAGTTATTGCTTGAGTTTGGCATTCAAAAGTATCAACCTATTCTTTTATGGCGTGATAATCAAAGTGCAATATATATTTATACAAATCACGTGGAGCATCAATGGACTAAACACATTGAGATTAGTATGCACTTCATTCGCCAACTTATTAAAGTTCCTGTTCTTATTGCGGCGTGTGTACCTCCCGAAGAATAACTAACAAATATTTCCACAAATTTCTTGGCATTATCAAGGTATTTTTAGTTACATCACATGCTTGAAGTGAAGGAACTTGTCCTTGTGGGGGACCATCTTGAGTCCTCCTTCCTTCATCCCTTCATTTTTTTCTTTTTGACGTACTCTCTTTTGGGGGGGGCGAAGGGGGCTCCTTTTCTTATTGGTTTTTCTCTCTTTCTTGAGTTATGAGAGGATGCACATAATTTCATAAGCAGACCCTATTGTTGGGACTCATTTTTCTTTTCTTTCTTGTTTATTTACTCCAAACATTTCACTTGTGGGGGAGTGTTATAGTTCAAATAAAATATACTTAGCGCTGATAAGCAAACATCACATCCCTACTTCTTGTGTTTTGAATCTTATCTTTTAGATACTAGTAGAAGCTTCCATTACTCCTATAAACTAGGTTGATGTACAACATATTCTCTCACACAATGAAGTAATTTATCTCCATTATTCATTTCATTTTAACTTTTTATAGAAGGCTTGTTAATATTTGCAATCAAATCCACTGATATTTTTATAATCTTACAATGACAAGAAATCATAATTGATAAATTTATCAATAAACTAGAAATTTACTATTATAAGTTATGCAGTTTGTTAAAAAATTATTACATAAAGTATAGGAATCTAGAAGATTTTTACAACTCGGAAAGGTGCATTACCATGGAATCAAATTATTTGTATAGTTTATCTTTAAAGAGTGATTATGTGGATACTTTCTACTAAATTAAAATAAATAAAAGAATGAAAGGGAGGGATAAGCACATAGCTTTGCTACCTATGGAGGCATAGTGTCCAAGATAGTCATATCACGGCAATAAGGTACATATTGAAGACCCAACCAATTCAAAACCTAGCCATAGTATTTTGGAATTGCAGATTTTGTTATTTTCTTTCAATTTATGTCTTATTCTCTTATAAGTTAGAAGTTTTTCTTTTTCCTTAATGAAATAAATAATTGCAATTCTTTCTCTACTTCTTCCTTAAGTATTTAATCAATGACAAATCAAATGCATGACATTTTAGCATGTTCTTGATTACTATTTTAATATTCTGAGTAATTTTTCACATTAAATCTTTGCAACAAGTACAATATAATTACTACTTGGTAGTGATGAGGAGACCTTTACTCAAAACATATGATTATTTGGAGCTTGTAGTTGCTGAACTATGGAATTCGTATGAAGGGGTTCACTAAGTTTCGTGTAGGCTATTGACATTGTTTAGGGTTTCATGTATTTTCTTGCTGATCAGAAGTTTGAGGATTTTTGTACATTTTTGATATTTTGTTTTTCAGTACCAAGAACTAAGAACTCCCATGGATTTCTTGGTGTCTATATTCTATCCTTTAAATGTTCCATATAAATTTGTATATTTGTAATGTGAGATAAGGCTGCCCTCCATACAAGTTTTGGTTTATTGTTTTTCTATGATTTACTTCATTTTGTAACATTTCTCTAACATATATTTTCAATCATTAAATCTGCATTTGAGGGCTTTTGAAAGAGCTATTTAAATATGATTAAAAAATAGCTATATGTTTATTAGATTGACGAATACCCTATCTAGACCAACAACTAGCTTAAGGACTAAAGCAAAGAGAATATTGTCCTCCATAAGGTGCCTTGGCATTTTTGCTTTCTATAGATTAGTTTGAGTAACAATGAGACACAAGTGGCTTTGATTATAGTTCGAAGTGTCCTTAGAAAGCCTCATGACTTCAACATTGTTTATCTTTTTCTTGTAAATTAAATATATTTATGAAGAAAATAAGATGTAGTGTACGGACTTTAATCCTTAGATTATAACTTATAAAATACCTTGAATTTGTTCTATCCTTTTTCACAAACACTAAAATGACTGTGTTCCAAAATTTCAAACCATATAAAATCATAAGTAGAATTAAGAATCAACAATGTATTAATTTATGAATGTATTAATTTATGGCTATTTTCAAATTCATAATAAACTTTACATGTTCTTTATGTCACATTTTTAGTTAAATTATTTCCTCCCAATTATTAATATATTATAATGAATATAAATTAATTATAATATTTAGAATTTAATTATTATGTTTTTATTAACTAATCTAAAAATATTGATGATGAACAAAATGATTTAAATCAATGAACACAAATTATAAGTCCTAAGATAATCATGAACTCAAAATTTTGTAAGACAGTATCGTCCACTAAAATTTATGTAGTTGGACAAACTCGTTTTCCTCTTTAAACGATTTCAGAATGTTAAAGAAAACAAAGGAGTGTAGGACGCATTCACGAAGCTAGAAAGTTTATGTACTTCAACAAGTTCACTTCTTTTAGAAAGGTTTTCAAAAATATTAGGAATTAATGAGAATATTTTAGAAAATTGTCCAATTTATTCGAGTGCGAATATTTTTTTAGAATTTTTGGAGTAAACCGAATGTCCAAATTCCTCATCGAAGTTAATCGGAAAATAAAATGAATGCCAAAGCCTATCGCATCTTTGCAAACAAATTTTAAATAGTTGAAAGTAATGAAATATGCGCTTTTATTTAATGTATTCTTATGATCACATTTTTTCACAACCTATATTTCTAATAATGTTGCGATGATATTTTATATTATATTTATCTGTTCAGCACGTCTTATAGAATTTCCGTTTTTGAACCCCAATAAATAAGTTGTTTTTAGTGTGATTTTTTAGAAGTTTTTTTGGATTTTTTGGTTTATTTTTTTTTAAGGAATTTAATAAAAATTCTCTAGTTTTATTCAAATTACTAAATCTATATATACAATCAAAATACTAGTTTAAATGAAACAAATCCAAATTTAGATAAAATTCAAAAAAATCCTATAAAAAACAACTCCGAAAATAAACTAAGTTGAGCCGAATATCATCGTTTACGTACTACATACAGCGCATTAATCGACAAAGAAGTTAGACGTGTGATGTGAGACTAATTTTAGTGTTTGTGGTTTTTAAGTGAAACATAAACAAGAGATGCAAGTTTCGTTGTTTCACAGGTATCGTGAGTACATATAAAGGAAGGTAAAAATCAGTCAAAAATATTACCCCGCAAGTAATGCGTTTACAACAGAATCATTCCAGAAATAGAAGTTTCTTATTTCACACGAAGACCGTGTGACCAAAAATTAACTATAAATAAAAAGAACAAACATATTCTCCGAAGGTCAATTAATAATACAAATCCACATGTAACGCGTGACCAAGAGAACCATTGACAGATAGTTTTGTCATTTCACAGCGTTACAAGTTCTGTTGATTCACAGGTAGCCTGCGTACATATAGAATGAAAGATAGAACCCCGCAAGTAATGCGTGTCCAAGAAAATCATTCCTGACAGAGAAGCTTGTTAATTTAGGAAAACAGTTTGACGAGAAATTAACTATAAATATAAAACATTACACGCATATTCACATGTAAATTTGTCATTTCACATACCATGCATTAACAATAAATACAACACAAACGCACATCTGTGTTTGTTAGTGGAGTCTGTGGAGACAGAATATGGTGAGTTAACTTCATTAGTTTCGTGTTCATCTTCGTGTAAGGCTTATGCAAATGTTTATTGATTCGAATATGGTGAATTCTTTCAGAGACAAATGAAGCACGATATTGGATTGATACCGATTAAGGCTCAATTGGTGGTACTCGCTCTATGTAAGGAATAATTTCATGGACCTTCAATATCGGTTTACCATACGGTGGAAAGGTTTATACAACTCAATTCTCCTACCATTTCAGGTCGATTATGAGAACGCAAGAAACTTGCACTTCTAGCATTTGAGGTCGATTATTTAAAAAGGACTTTCACCACTTTTTAATTTAAGAGTCATTGATAAATGATCGTAGTTCATTTATCACTTCCATTTTTTATGCGGAGTAAATCCACACGGCTGATGTGTTTGACGTTTAACATCGTTTCGTTTTCAATTATATTTCATTTGGACAAGATGAGTGCCAGTTTTACAGAGAAATTTTCAGTTTTTGGAAATTATTAATTCTATTATCTATGGTTACAATTTTTCATTTGAGGAGTTTGTTCCTACATTATGGGATATATAGTTCTCCTAATAGGTTGGTTGAGAGAATCTCTCAACCACACTAGTGTACGTCCAAGATAGAATTCCTATTTTGAGACTATTGATTGTATAAATATCTTGTAATTCCTCATTCATTAATTAATAGAACATATTATTTGATTGTGCAACTTTTATCTTGGTATCAGAGCCTCCAAGGGCCTGGCCCCTCCTGGGCCTGGCCCTCCTGGGCTTAGGAAAATAATTGAGTTTATAATTTCAGTATTTGTTTGTCCATCATCGATTGTACGGCGAGAGGTGGAGAACAGGCCCTGGCAGTAGGCTGGCTGGAGGAGGCAAGTTTCTGTCTGTGGTGCGGTCCTGTTCAGGCGCCCAGCCACGTTCTCGACTCTAGCGCCCAGCGCTCGACCCGGAGCTCTTGGAGACGATCAAGGCGGACCTGGATTCGTTCAGGCAGGGTAAAGAGTTTTACCACCAAGCAGTCGCGCGTGGAAGTGCGGATATCTTCTCCACGGCATGCCCGGGACAGGCTGTGGCAGCGAAGACGGGCAGAGGGACTTGTTCGCTCGTGGTTGGGCGATGTCTGGACTGCCCAGCAGATCGGCAGCAGAGGTCGAGCGGTCAGATGGCTGCGTGGTGGCTCTGTGTCCACTTGAGGGAGATCTGGTGGCAGATCTGTCGTTCTGCGGCATGTAGAAAGTGGTTGTCGCTCGTTGACGACATGTTGCCATCTAGTGGTGCGCCAAAGAGGGTATTGGTGCGGATTCGAGGTTGGCTTGTTCGATCAGAGTTAGATCGAGCTCCTTTGAATGACGAGATCGCCTGAACTAAGGCCGACATCCACAGATCAAGTGTGAGCATCGCCCATCGTGTCGAACTGCGGAACGTGGTGGATCGCGTCCGCGGTGATGGTAAATTGAGCAGTGGTGCACCAGGTAGGGACGGTATTGTTGCTGTGGCACCGTGAGCGTGGAGCAGCAAGAGGTTGGCTCGTTGGCTCGCGTGTTTCACCCCCGCTGGAGTGGTGCCGTGTGGGTTGACTGCAACCCCGCATCGGGGTGTTGAATAGTGGCATCGTGGCAGTGAATACGTGGGTACAGTGGCGAGAAGGTTTCAATTTTGGCGGGGACGTTGGCCCGATTGGATCGAGAGGCCCCTCACTATAAGAAG
>APFE030723694.1:0-21239 GCA_000404065.3 Pinus taeda
TGCCAGTTTTGGAAGAGTTCCGGGAACAAAATTGAGAACACTTCCTCTAGCAGAAGACTCCAGCTTCTTGCCAGTTTTTGAAGAGTTCCAGGAATTGCATTAAGCATTCCAGAGTTGTTGGTCATCCTTAAACCATCACAGGTTGAGACTTCCCTTTTCAGGTTGAAGTTTTACCTTTCATGCGGGGTGAGACCTCCCTTTTATGGTTGAAGGTTTCCCTCTTTAAAACAATAGGATCACTTCCTCTAGCAGAAGACTTCAGCTTCTTGCCAGTTTTGGAAGAGTTCCGGGAACTCCACTAAGCGTTCTAGTGTTGGTGGCCATCCTTAAACCACCGCCCTTTACACCAACATTTCATAGAGCACATTCAGCCTAGTGCTGCCATGCATATTTGCACATTTTGTATTACAGCTCTCTTCTTGGACTCATACATAACCCTTCATATTAAGGGGGGGAATGTTGGACACCTAATCCTAAATGGGTTAGTGTGGAAGCTAAAGAGACAAAGCAGTCCAAGGGACCTTGGGATGTGAATCCCAACGGTCACCATATTGTACTATAAACGTATATCTATTGTTAATAAAATTGTAATGCATGCTTTATCATTCATATCTTTCTTGCTCCCCATGTCTGTTTAACAATAATTAGTAATGATAATAAAGACACCACATTTCCACAACATAATTGACTTAACTAATTAGAAGTAATATGTAGTGTCACCCACAATTTTCACACTTACTGGACGAATTTCTAAAGGATTAAAATACAATATTTGTTAGATTCATGTCTCGTTCATACTAACACCATCACTCAATCATTGACTTGTAGAACTGCATTGTTATGTGTAAAGTTGAGCAAGAAATGTAATTAACAACATTAGGCTACTACTAGTTTGATGATTATGTTAGTAGAACATGTGGTAAACTATCACATAATCTTTGTTGCCCTTATCACACTAGTTAGCATTTATTCATGTTCATATTAAAGGGCACAACCCATTTGCTTCATACTCATATTATTAACATAACAATGAGTTTCTATTAGTCACTTTCATAAAACACTATTGTTATCATGATCTAGATTCTTTATATCATTCAAGAACTTACAACCATGTTTATGCATTGTTAAACAAATATCCACTTTCGTAGTCATCATAGTTTTTTTCATATTATCTTAATATGTATAAAAGCCTATACAAAGCTTTACTCTTCCAAAAACACTAATTCACCATTAGTACTTGAGTGTCGATAGAAACATGGTAAGCATCCAACTAGACCTAAATTCAACAACTCTTTGTCAAAATTAGACCAATAACATGAAGCAAACTACCACTATCACATTGTTTACAACTTTAACAATAATCTTCAATAAAAAATTCAATGATGCATATTTCAATATACCTTCAAAGATAAGTTCAACAGACATATTAGATATAATTTATTAGTATTGAAATTACCAACAATTATATCATGCAATGCTAAATAGAAGGTAGTGCAATATACTAAATAGTCAATGCTACCAAACTATCATAAACCTAATCAAAATCCACAACAAGACTTAATCAATTGTTAGCCATTATACTTTAGACCTACCACTTGCATTATTATTTATTCTAAGCATTCAAGGGGGTTCTTTTAATGTCATTTTAAACATGCTATTAAAAATTTCAAGGAAAACCCTTCCCTTTTGACATTCTTTTCACTATCTCACATTTTTTAATTATTAACAAAGAAACATATTCTTTCATTCTTTTCTTATAAGAGACACAATTTAATTGTAAGCATTTTTTTTAATGCACCATCACTATAAAAGTATGCATACAATGATTAGTAGTTATCCATAACATTACTATTCATTGTGTGAGTTTTTTCGAAATTATCCATAAGTTAGTTATAATCAATGCGACATAATTTCTAATTATCTTTTCTCCACACAAAGATTCAAATTTCATGAATACAATTATTATTCAAAGAAATCATTAACACTATCATTCCTCAAATGTAGTCATTAACTCCATCCTGCATCTTATGTTAAAAGTACTATATTTGACATATTTCCATGTAATTTCATTAGTGTCATACTTGAGCCTATATCTAATAGAATCATACCTCTAATACTAATTCCGACATAACCTGAAGAGGCACCAACGCTGCAACCTTTTCTCTAATACCACTTGAACATCCTCAAGTATGCCTTATACAAAATATATAGAATTAGAAATTTTCACGAGTTTTACAAGCATGTAATATTCCCAAATAACTTAGCCCATACTCAAACGATAATCAAATGACATAATCATGATAATTAAGTGAAGTAACCTTAAAAAAGGAATATAAAATATCATGAACTAATAACCATTAATGCAACTTGCTAACATAATTCTTTCTGCTATCATTTTGCATCATTGAAATTTCTCATTTCATTAGGCTTGTTAATAAGACGTTTAATGATGTAAGTTTCAATGTCATCTAAGGTAGAAATATCATCAAGATAACATAATAGAAAACACTTAAGTGGACACTGATATACCTTGGAATAATCGAAGGTAAAAAACAATAGCCATTTATTTTATTAAACATTTCATTAGGGTGTTCACCCCTCACTCAATGGCAACAATGGAGTCCACCGCTTGTCCATTGTTAAAATTATACAAGAAAACATCATATTAAATTCAAACATAATTAACTAGAGGTCAATACATTCAACACGAAGTCATGTTTCACAAACACTTTCCCCACATTTTTCAAGTACAATATCTTTGTGGCATGGTAAGTTATCCCTTGTAGACTATTTTTAAATAACCTTCACTTGGCATGAATTAATGGCCAATCATGATGATCTCATTTCCTACCATAGTGTTGATTATCATTGATATTTTGGTTGTTGCAAAAGGGATAAATTAAAAACTATCTATCCATTCTTAGCATAAGTCACAATTATTTACTACAATTGGTATCATCAACAACTCTAACATCATGGTTAGGTAAAATATTATTTATCAAGAACTATATGATCAATGTCTATCAATTATCAGAAAGAATCTTCTATGCATTAGACATATTTTCATGTTATCTTGCACATGCATAGTAACATTAAGAATCATCCTTACTCTATTACTTTTTACATGCATATCCAAGTGTGAAACCGTTCTTGTTTGTACCAATCTAATAAAATTGGTGAATAATAGGAAATACAACCAAAATTTGTTGTTCTTATTCTAATGGATTATAAAAATGCACATAATTACAAATGTAGGTATAATTTTTCATATTTCCAATGCGTTAATAAATGCATATAAAAACAATTCCTACTTACTTTATATTAAATAAATGCGTAAACATACTTTTCTCTTATTCATATTTCACATACTTTAAATTCATGCATAGAATTACAAAAACATGATTTCTTATCCACATCACACTTGCATTAAATAAAATGCATAATGAGTATCAAGCATGCCTCTTCATATGCATTAATTAAACGCATAAAATCTCTATCATTCATCCTTATTCCAAATGCAATACCAACTTTAACTATATAATCAATTACAATTTGCATATGAATGAAGAGCATGCATACAATCATGGCTTTTCAGTCACATCTCAATACAAGCCACTTTTATGTTAACTTGCATATCAATAAAGAAATTGCATGTAATTACAAAGCCTCATCTATTCAAGAAATCACCATAGTTAATATATCTTTGTATGCAAAAAAACATAGTTAACTTATCTTTGAAATATTTTCAATGAAAATATCACGATTAACTTTACTCTCTACAAGAACCATGGAATCTTTTCCATGAAATTATATAGTTAGAAAATATTCGCAATCCAAGAAATCTTTTCAAGAAGTTAGTATAGTTAACTTATCTTCTTTCAAAATAATCGAGGAAGTATTTTCTAATTAACTTATCTTTGTTCACAAGAATCCATGAAATAGTTTTCAAGAAAATAACAGAAACTAACACAATTATTCCACCTTTCCACATACAAAACCATGCAATCCTTTGCAAGAAATGAGATGGGACAATATTCATATGTAATCTTTTTCAAGAAAATAACAAGGATTTTTATCTTTTTTATGCACAATATTCATATCCAACATTTTTCAAGAAAAAACTTTCTTCTTATATAAAAAAAAATGCATATGAGATTTTTTTTAAGAAATAGCATGGATACTTATCCTTTTACGCAAAATATTAATATGCAGTGTCTTTTCAAGAAATATGATGGATTCTCATCTTTTTGTGCACAAGAATGATGCAACCTTCTTCGACAATAGTGACATGGTTTCTTTTATTTTTATGTGCAAGATTCATACACAATTCTTTTTTCTTTAGAAAGAAACATAATTAATCTATTCCTATATAGACAGAACCATGCAAAGTTTCCAAGAGATTAACACGGTTAAGCTATCTTTCACTTGAGAATCTTGCCCTTTTCTCCCTTAAGTGTTGCAAATACTATTTAATTGGTAATTTTAGCAAGTAAAACCAGAATGAACTACTTCAATTACTTACCATTACTCACCTCCAACTACAACAAAACATTGAATCGAAGGGTTCTGAAGAAAATATAAATATACTCCAAAAAAATATTTTTCAAAACAATACAATTCGTTGCTTGCCCCAACTTTATGCATGACAACCACTAATAGATAATAAATTTAATTGGCAGAGCAAGAAAATGTAGAGACGGTGGAACAAACCCCTCTACTCTAGATCCTTACATGAAAAGGATCATATGATATATATATGTCAAACAAAATACACTCTACAGATCAAGAGTATCACTAATTATATTTACCCACGATTCATTCATAAACACATTTCATTAATGTATTCACCTCGTTCAATATATCATATTAAGTATCAATACATACTTATAAACATTTTATAATATTGAAATATTGTAGTACTTATATTTACATTCCATGGAACTTCCTCGAATATTTTGTAGAGCTCGTGTATATGTGAGATACCATCATTATGGACTGCCATTATTAGCAGTACGAAAATTCCAATCGTTGCCACATTGTCATGTATCAAACTCTTACGAAAATGCATTATTCAATCCTGTCACTATTTGTTAAAAGCTTGCACATTTAGTTAGAGCCACAAGACCCATTCCAAAATATATGCCAATAGAGAGGCATGCTTCCACAACAACACATTCATATTCCATGGCTTCAACCCCATGTATCCTCAAGTCTTGCTTTCAACTGCCATTATTTGTAACTACTTCTTGATGGCGAATATTAATCATCTCTTGATTCAACCGTTTGAGCTCACATCCACACATTAATATATAATATATATTTTTAATAAATGCTAGTGTTTCCAAAATTTGAATGGCATTTAGGGATATTAAAATGGTTATGTAAATTGTGGGTAGATTCAAATGATGCAATGTTTTCAAAACTAGTTGTATGAAATCTGATTAAATCTACCTTGTAATTTTCTATGCAGATGAAATTGACAATTAACATAATTGTACAATATTTAAATTTTAGTATATTTAAATTTAGGTGTGTTGGCTTAATAATATATATGAATTATTTGTTTTTCTTTCATCTGCATTTTAATTTAATTCATAAAATAAAAATTAACCTCGAGGGTTAGTTGAATTGGTCGAGTTCCCATTGCTAAATCACCTCGTAAATGGGAGGTCATGGGGTCAATCCTCCCCGGCTCCCTCGGGGTTTTTATTTGCTAATAAGATGATGTTATGTGATCTCTTCAGGTGGATCTACATAGATATTTCCTTCAACAAAACTAAAAAGGAAAAATATTAATTAGAAATAATGTCATGTGAATAAGTGTCATATGAATTGAGTTTTGGCTTTTTGAGCATGTGGTAATAATAAGACAAAGTATTGGCCTATGGTATTATAACAAATGTCCATGATATAAGGATACATATCCATGGCAAGGAATCTTGTTACATGTTTCTTCTAAATTGTATGTATGTTTAACTTATTATTATTTTAATGTAAAGAAAAATTATAATTTAATTAATTCATGATTTAGTAAACATAATATCTTAGAAATCAAATAAATAATAGTTACATGAATATAAATAATACAAAATATATTCTATATATAAAGGTTTCTCACCCTTGAGTTTATATTGTGTAATGCTTACACAAGTTGAATTACCTATACTAATTTGAAAGGAAAGGACTAACTACTTCACAATTCTTTCCCTTATTTTATATATATATATATATATATATTATAATATTATATATGAGATTATGTTACTATATGTCATTTTCCTTTTCTTAGGATTTAATGTTAATTATATTTTTGATAAATTCCTTTATTTCAGAATTTAGGCTTCTGCAATTTCAGATTTGTTGGAGATTGGTTTCACCAAAATTATAACATTTTCACTAAGGAGAGCTTGATGCTTCTCTATTTATAAATCAAAGAGACTATATCTAAAGTTAATTGTCTATGTCAACATTCCTTCCAGTTACATATGAAATTAGCCTCTTCCATAAATCTTCCACTTTCGATAGAATCGATGCTTGTTCGAATTTAAAATCTATACATTTTAAAGAATCGATTCAGTTCAAACAATCCCAAAATTTTGACAAGATTTCGAACGGAATTCCCCCCTCTCGTAAAACCACCAATATGAATAACATTACCATAATAATCAACTAATAAATTCACATTAACTAAAAAATTATAATGAAATCAATGTAATCAATGGCATTAATTCACAACCTCTAATCAACATGGAAGATAACAATATTATCAATAATATAGATAAAAAACCACTAGTGATTCTAATGAAAACAATTCTACTTATAACATTAACCAACACAAAATAAAACCTAATCAAATTAATTCATTGATGACAGTTTTGAAGAAAATTGGTTCTTCTAAGAAATTCTAGAACTCAATCACTACCAACCATCTACATTCATATGAATTTTCTGACATTCCTCTAGCAGCTATTTCAAAATTTATTTCATATTCTAAGAGATTTGAGTGTTCTATCTCATCGATGATTGTGTATACCTCCATCCATCAAACAATATCTAACCTTTCTTTCTCACCTTCATAGTGTATTCCATCACCTCATACGTACTCAGCCACTCCATTTTACATTTGAATCAATCCCTCTCCCCTCAACAAATCCCTCAATAGACCTTATACTTAATAAAATATTGACTTCACAAGCCAAATTTTATTCCACCACTCCCACACTCCCTATCTTTTAATGTATCCCATTCATCGCTTGATCCAACGAGTTTAACTACTTCAAACACTTCATCCTCGCCATGTTCCATTTTTCCATCCAACCATATCGATAACCATTATACAACCACAAACCCTATTAACCTTTCTAACACCCCTATAGATTTCCATACTTAAAGCCTTATTAAAAAAGGTTTGAATTTCATCATTTCTCTCGAAAAATCCCCATTGAGGACATATTATATAATACTGAGTATGGCATAATTAAAGAATAAATTAGACAAGATTTCTCTATTATTTTCAGAAAATCTAAAACTCCTTAAAAAAAACATAGATAAGCAAGCATTTATAGCCCTTAAGCCCTAAAAAACAGCCCTGTCATTGTTTTACTAAAGGCGGATAAAATAGGTATTGTTATCATGAAGAAAAAAGGTTATGAACGTAAAATGCTTAACCACCTCATCAATTGTTCAAGCTACAAGAATCTCAGTAAAAATCCTTTAAATTAAATTTCTCAGATTGTCTCCAATTCCATCAAAACTAGTAATGAGTGTGATTGAATGAAACTTACTGAAAATCATCCCTCTACACCTATAATCTATTGTCTACCAAAAATTTACAAGGATGGGATCCCTTTGAGGCTGATTGTTAACACAATTGGAGGACCCACCTGCCTTCTTTCTAAGCACCTTACCAAGAAACTCAAGCCTCTCATTGGCAATATTGACTCATTTATCAAAGAATCTTCCCATTTTACCAATGAAATTAAAGATAATTAACTTGAACCTCATGAATTACTTGTTATTTTCGATGGTGTTTAACTTTACACTATGATTCTCATTGAGAGTACCATGAATGTTATTAATAAAATAAGTGATCCCAACACTACTATTTTAATTGAAATATGCCTTAAATCCACATTTTTTAGTTTTCAAAACGAAATTTATGAACAAGCATGTGGAGTGGCTATGGCTTGCCCTCTTTCCCTCGTGGTTGCTAATTTGTTTATGGAAAACCTTCAAAACAAAGGCCTTAGATTTTTCCCCTTCAAGCTCAAGTTTTGGAAACTTTTGGTTGATGACACATTCATCATTTAGCCCCATGGATGTGAGAAATTATAAATATTTAACCAACACCTTAAGAATCAATCCAAATTTATAAAATTAACCACAAAGATTGAAGAAGATGGTAGTATTCCTTTTCTGCATGTTCTTGTTAAAAGGAGTCAAGATGGATCCATTTCCCATCAAGTTCAACATAAGAAAATACATAGTAAAGAATTCCTTCATTTTGAATCCCAAAATCATCCCAACCAAAAACTTGGAGTTCTTAACAGATTACCCACAAGAGCCTTGAGAATTCCTGATAATAACCATTTAGACATTGAAAAAACCTATGTGTCTAATGTTTTATGAAAAAAAGCTACACTAAGAACCAAGTTATTAAGGCTTTCAAAAATGTTAGCAAATAACCTAAAGTAAAACATTATATTAGGAATATGGTTTCCAAAGTTTTTCTCCCTTACATTCAATGAACCACTAACAAAATTTCTCATTTCTTTAGAAAAAATATCATCACTACTTTTAAACCTATGAAATTTATTTATAGCCACCTCACATCCATCAAAGATACCATTGACGCCACCAATTAATAATGTGTGTACTCAATCCGATTTTAATGCGCTAAATCCTATTTGAGTGAAATTGGTCACTCCATAAGAAATATAATTCAAGAACAATGTGTTGACATAAAACAAAATAACTCCTGCTCCTCTTCTCTTTACAGAGCACTCCTGAAACACAAATAGTCACATTTGCAATTAAAATTCTAGTATCTTGGAAAGAATTGGATATTAATGCCACAGGAAATTAAGGGAGGCTATTGAAATTATTAACCACCCCAATAACCTAAATAAAGATGATGGGTGGAAAATCAGTGAAAAATAGATTCCCACTATCACTTCTATAAGTCCCCCTTTCTAATCCTTCCTCTCTCTTTCTGGAAAATAGGAATTCCTTTTACCTTTAATTATCATGATTATCCTATCATATTCCTTCATATAATATTCACTATTACTTAATTGTTTACTAATATCAATTATTATATATGATTCATATATATTTATATAATATAATATAAATATATATAAATATATAATAAATATATATATAGTATTATATATATGTAAAATCATAATAATATTAATATGATTAAAATTATGAGATTATAGTTACTGGCATTCATGAGGAGCGAAATGGTCACGGTTTCTGTAAAATTTGAATAATAAACACATATTCAAGGACATTATCCCTGTCATGTATATTGCGGAACATACACAATACATAAGCTCCTCTACTTGATCATCAATATAGCAACATCAATAACAATAAAACATCAAGAGCATGCACACATTAACACAGTATGTAACCCGGGGAAAGCTTACAACTGAAAACCCCACACTATCTGTATATGAATGATTGAGAACATGTAACATTACAATAGTCAATAATTCTCACAAGTATCCATCACTATCTCCATGTATTACACACAATACAGCTCAGATCTGATCTCCAAATCTATTCCACTGCTCAATACCTGCTCAAGAATGGATGAGAATGGTTGAACCAAACTCATATTTACCTCAAAAGAATCATTCACACTGGGAATCATGTGAGCAGAGGCTATAATCACTTGGCATTGGCCAATTATCACTGGCATAAGTCAATCCCATTGATTGTGCAAATCCTCATGCAAAACTATAGTCACAACTGATAGCAATCTGATCCTCTAACACCTGTCCCTGCTGAACTGAACATGCACTGACATGCAACTGAGTTAAATGATGTATTCTTTAGTTGCATTATGAGTTAATAATTAGCTTAACAACTCATCATTAGTCTATTTGCAGTTAGACTAATTACAACTAGTTTAACCAAGTCAAACTGAACACAACTCCATCAACTCCACAATTAACTCCACCAAACTCAGTTGATTGAGTTCTAACTGAAGTCATGCATGCAACAACTCAACTGACCCACAAAGAAAACATGTTTCCTTCTGACATCAGCATGTGCCACATCTGTAGCTCAAACTGAAGTGCTCTAAGAGAATAAGATAAAGTTTATAGTCTAAATATTATTATAAGCTAATAATATTTGACTGCTCTATAATTATACTTGACAGTGTCACCGCTGTTGTCTAAAAATAGAAGTCCATATATTTTTTCCAACTTGACTAATCATCCATAAAGAGCATCCTGCAACTCATAGACATGATCCATATGTGTAAAAATAGACACAGTCTAAAAATAGACTTTGCGCCATAATTTACCTGCGGGCCCACTTAGTGAAGGCGAATCTTTTCACAAAGCTCCATTATCTTGTTGCAATCTCAACACTCCCTCTCGACAAGATATGGATTATCAGCAACCCCTATCCTGCCTCGGTGGTATTTAAATTTGCTCCTGGTGAGAGCCTTCATCAAAATATTAGCATCCTGATCCTCCGTTGGAATGTATGAAAGTAACATGATCCTTTGCCGCACACAATCTCTGATATGATGTTACCTGATGTTAATGTGTTTAGATCTATCATGAAAAACAGGATTAGCCGAGAGTTTAATGCAACTTTGGTTATCACAGTAAATCACAGTAGGATCCAAATGAGAACCAAATAAACCAACAAGAATCTTCCTCATCCATATAGCCTCGCATGGAGCCAAACTTGCTTCCATATACTCGGCCTCTGCTGAACTGAGTGCCACGGATCTCTGCTTCTTGCTGTACCAAGAAAATGCTGTCAATCCAATACTGAAGACCCCTCCTGATGTGCTCTTTATATCCATTGAACTTCCTGTCCAATCTGCATCCGTCAAGCCACATAGCTTCACCTCATCCTCCTGTCTGTACCACAATCCATATCCCGATGTGCCTCTCAAATAACAAAATACATGCTTGCCCACCTTCTAGAAGAGCTTGGTAGGCTTAACCATAGCTTGTGAAAGTTGGTTAACTGCATAGCATATATCGAGTCGTGTATTGACCAAATACATCAGCGACCCCACCAACTGTAGATAAACAGCGGCATCCACTTCTTATCCTGAAGTGGCATCCTCTTTCCTCCAACCTCCAGGAAGAGGAGTATCAACAGGCTTGCAGCCATGGACGTTGAACTTCTCAAGTATCTCCCGAGCATACTTACCTTGAGAAACAAACAATCCACCATTGTATTGCCATATTTCCAATCCTAGGAAATAGTGAAGGAGGCCCAAGTCCTTCATCTCAAACTCCTTAGCAAGATTATCCTTGCATGAAAGTATCAACAAATCATCACCCATTAGAATCAAATCATCTACATACAGTACAATGATAAGCAACTTACCCTCCACCACAATGTGGTATAGGTTAGTATCCGCCTTGCTCTTGGAGAATCCAAGTCTGGTGAAATCGATGTCTATCCGTGTGTACCATGCACGTGGTGCTTTCTTCAACCCATACATTGCTCTCTTGAGCCTCCGCACATGCGACTCGCTGCTAGAGACCTCAAGGCCTTTGGGCTGCTCAATGTACACCTCCTCCTCAATGACTCTGTTAAGGAACGCAGTCTTCACATCCATTTGATGAATGTGCCATCCCATCTGCGCTGAGAGAGCAAGAATCGTCCGTATGGAAGAATACCTTGCGATAGGTGCAAATGTCTCCTCATAATCGATCCCCTCTATCTGTGAAAAGCCTCGGGCAACAAATCTTGCCTTGTACTTCTCGACACCCCCGTCAGCTGTCTACTTAACTTTGTAGATCCATCTCGAACCCACCATTGATTTCCCTTCTAGTCTAGGAACAATCTCCCATGCACTGTTTCTGACAATAGAATCATACTCTTCCACCATGGCGTCTATGCATGCGAGATCCTCCACAGCTTCCTTGAAAAAGGATGTCTCAATCACAACACACTTGCTCATAAGAGCCATGTATCCAGTGTACCGATCAGGTGACTATCTCTATCTACGTTGGGTTGTAGGTGGTCCTAAAACTTTCTCTGCATCTTGAGCCAGTCACTCAACATTTGTCGAGCGCCTTTTCCCTCTCATGGTTGGTGCTGCTTGAGTGGTCTCTTCCACTCCATGGACCTCGTCTTGTGGTTGATCCACGTCCTGAAGCTCATCCTTAGGAACTAATAGCTCCTCATCTACATACAAGTGTAGCTCCCTCTCAAGCGAACACTTCATGGCTTTCACATCCTGAAATTTTATATCCCGTCGCACAACAGTTTTACCACTGTCTGGCAAATACACACGATAGTTGTGGGGCATATCAGTGTACCCCACAAATATCCCAACCTCTGTAGTTGGCTCCAACTTCTTCCTGGCATCCTTTGTCACATGCATGTAAACGTTAGCACCAAAAATCCTCAAATGAGAAAGATCAGGCTTCTTACAAGAATAAGCCTCCTCGGGTGTACTCATGCCAAGTATCTTATGAGGACAATGTTTCTGCACATAAACTGCTATATTGCATGCTTCTGCCCACAAGTGAAGGGGTAGGCCCTGATCACGCAACATCGCCTGTGCGGCACCCACAATCGTTCTATTCTTCCGCTCAGCTACCCCATTCTGCTGTGGGTTATGGGGAGCTATGAGCTCTCTTCGAATACCTTCTTCCTTGCAGAAATCCTTGAACTCGTCCAAGATGTATTCACCACCATTATCGCTCCTAAGAGCCTTCACCTTCTTCCCCGGCTCCTTCTCGACCAACGCTTTGAATTCAAAGAACTTTGAATACGTCTCGCTCTTCTTCTGCATGAAGAAGATCCAACACTTACGAGAGGAATCATCAACAAAAATCAAATAATACCTGTGTTTTGTTGTCCAAGCAACTGAGAAAGGTCCACACACATCTGTGTGAATTCTCTCAAAGATTGTCGTGGCGTGACTACCCTCCTCGTGAAAGGTGGCTTTCACAAACTTCCCCAAATTACACCCCTTACACTGATCTGACTCCACAAGTGTGCCTTTAGGAAGCCCTGTAGTGATCTGCTGCAATATCTTCAAGGCCCCATGGTGAAGGTGACCCAATCTCTTGTGCCACAACTCGCCATCATCCCGACTCACCAATCCTTCTGCCTTACTTGCCATTGCTACACATCCATCTACATGCAACTCATAAAGGTTCCTTACTTGAACCCCTATCTTCCGGGTCTCACCAGTTGTCTTGCTGCGTAGGAAAGCTTTTCCCTTGCTGAAAACAACATCATACCCCTTGTCTTCTGACATAACCACAGAGGTAAGATTCTTCTTCAATCCTAGAACATGCATGACTTCCTTCAATATGCAGGGTTTACCAGAATCCCTCTCAAAGGAAATGGTACCGATACCGGTCGCACTATATCTACATCATCGCCCATCTCGATGTGCACTGCAAGATTTTTGTCCTCCAGATCAGAAAACAAATCTCTATCTCCTGTCATGTGGAAAGACGCACCACTGTCCAAGAACCACACCGATCCCATCACACTTGAAACCAAGCATGCGATCAATGAAAAATCAAGCTCAAACTACGAGGCTAGAGCCTCTCCTACTGCAGATCCAACAGCTTGCTTATTCTTCTTCTTCTACAGAAAATTAGTGGCATAGTGTCCGTGCTAGTGAGAGTGAAAACATTTCACCTTGGACATGCCTTACTTCTTTCCTTTCGCACCAGACTTAGAAGCTTTCTTGCTCTTCCCTTTCTTTTCTTTAGCAGCTAAAGCGCAATTTTCTTCATCAGCTCCCTTTGATGAAGATCTGTCTGTGGTGTTAACACCCAGGTTGTTCCCTTTGACTCCCAAGGGAATACGGCCGGGGTAACCACTAACCAACCTTTGGATTATAGATCCTAGCCTAATTAATCAGAGATGGCTCTCTCTTTAAGTTTCAGCTATGCGTTGTGAGGATTTTAGGCTAGTTAAAAGTCTTAGCTTCCTGTTTGAAACTTTGGTTGGTGAACTTTTGTTGTAATAAGGGCATGAAATGTGCAAAAGATGCTAATCCATTGTGCATATGGAGTCAGAAATGTGAGATAGTTCTGGTGCCTGTGATGGAGAAAGTTTTGCTGCAAGGGTAGATGGCTATTGTTAATATAATTTTCCGATTTAGTGAGTGAAACAATGGCAAGTGGAGTTACAGACAGTGTGATAAAAATTTGAACAACAATTTCTACTCAGTAGCATAAATGAATTACTAAATAGTGATTGTGAGATATTCAGGGCTTGTTGGAGCAGTTAAGAATTCCAATTTAAACATCTAAAGTTATAGGAAAATATTTATAGTGAAGATAGATTGAGATCAGGGTGTCTCCATGGACAAATCCTGAGCTATTCTTTTTCCTTCTTTTCTAGATTTAGAACAACATGTGAGAGTCATGAGTTAAAACAAATAACATAAACATTAACAGAGATAGAGAAACACTTATTATATCAAGCCATAGCACTAGAATCCTGTAGCATTCAATGGTTCCAATCACAGCATGCACCAGTAAGACTCAGTTCCTGTAAACTCCAAGCTTTATTTATATCATCCTTCTGAAAGTTACAGCCGAGTTCTCATTTCTTCATAAGAGAACAACAAAAACCAAAAAAACCCCTTTGAAAGTTTGTGCGAGGAGGAATATACACAAAAGGTTTTACAAAATATCTGAATGCTAAGTCATTTGATAGATTAACTATGCTCACCAACTTTACAAAATATCAGATAAGAAAGTTATTGCTACTCTAAATGTAAGATAAATGGTCTTTAATGTTTTCAGGCCTCTTCTTGACCTTTGGAGGAGACTGAGTCGGTTGAGCGTTCTGCTTTAATGCTGAATGATGTGAATGATGTGTCTTTATACTCTGTCATGCTGTAGCTTTCTCGGACCTGTTACCTATAGCTGCCATTGTTGCTTTTGGTGGCCGAATCTTCCTGCTGAGTTGGCTCATTCCACCTTTTTCAGTCATAGTATATGCATCATATTTTCCGAATATGATGGATTATATATTTTGATGACAAAACTTTGATGAAAACCCCCTGTTTATAATAATAACTGTATCATTGAGGTCCACCATTCCTGTGTAGGGAATTGATGCCTCAAAATTGCATCCAAGGTCTCATCTACCTCTATATATTTGTAGAAGTTTGGAAGCACTTCAGATAAATGGTTGATCTCATTCATAATAAAAAACAAATTTTCTACTCTGTCATAGAGACTTTGCCCAGATGTTGGCCCTGTTACCTGTGAGATGCTTGATCCTTGACTGATCTGATTGGTGGCAAATGTGTTCACCCTTTTTGCATAAACCTCATGTGATAGAAGTTTCCCTGCACCGTTGAGAAATCTTGGAAGACCTCTGCCCTGTAATGCTGCAAACTTGTCCATGAACTTGTTGACTTATGTTTGCATGTCCTGGCTTCTTCTATCCAATGTCCGCACCAAGCTTTTCAGTGTGAGGACCCTCTTTATTAGTTGGATAGTTTCTGTCCTGTTGGAGATCCCAATTGCTTCCAGCTGAGGACCTGTCCAGTTATTAAGCACATTAATCATTCTGCTGGCTATCTCAGGCATACTACCTAGATATGCCCTTGCTCTATGGACTTCCTTTTGTGCTTTGCCTATGAGCTCCATTTTCTCAATGGATAGTTTCAATGTATTGCCACCGATCCGTTATTGATTGGCCAATGTGGGTCCACAAAACTGTCCTGATCTCAGCCACCACTTTTTCAAGGGTGAGCTCTTTCTCTAGCTCCTTTATCTTTTCTTTGAGGGCTTTTATTTCTCTCCCTTTCTCAGCCACATTCTGCTTGGATTTGTCATATTTCTCATTTAGCTTGGCCAAATTCTCCTTGGCTCCATTCAGTTCTGTCATCTGGGCTTCGAGGGCCTGGATCTCACTCATCAATTTCTACATGTCGAGGCTTAGAGCCTGCTCTGTAGTTGGTGCTGGTGTTGTTGTTGATGTTGATGGTGCTGCTACTGTTGTTGCTGGTGCTGCTGCTTTTGTTGCTGGTGCTGCTGCTGTTGTGGGAGGAGGAGTAGTCTTTGGGGGCTCCTCAAGGTTTATAACCTCTGAAGGGGGCTGAGAAGTCTGGCCTCCCTCTTTCTGCTGCAAGGCTGCCTGCAGTGTAGCCTCTGTGTCCTACAGCTTCACTTCTATCTGCACTAGCTATTTGTGCACTGCTACCAGCAATGTAGCTACCTCCTAGTCTTGCCTCTGCTGAGCAACCTCATCTGTTTGGGGGTGAATGGTTCTTGGGAGCTTCACCTTCTTTCTTAGGGCTGCAAGGTCTGCATCTCTTATCTTCAACAGTGATTGTATGGCCTTTGGATCCTTGGGGTCATGCCCAAGCTCTATAATTATATCTTGCAAAGACTTGATCCTGTTGTCTTTGGCCAGGGAGGATGCCTTATCCAACTCAAGTTGGGCAGCTGTATTATTTAGGGTGTTTTCCAACCTATTAGCCAACATTGTTTTGTCTGCCAACGATGCATAGACCATCTCACCTGTTTGCTTGTGAAGCTCTATTTGGTCCATAGAGTAGATGTCCTTTGCAAGAAACTCAAGGTTGGTTCGTATATAGTCTGCAGCTGACTGTGGCTGCAGCATGGTAAGCATGAAATGACTCATGGCCATTTTTCATTCTATGATGTCATAGGCTGACATAAGCCTTTGTTGATTGGTAGGGGCCATCTTTAGCAACTGGTTGTAGATTTGGAGCCTGAGTGGCTCATTTCTCCTCTTGATCTCAATGAATTGTTGCTTGATGCCTGCTTCTGTTCTCCTTTGATGGCTTGCGGAGCTGACCTCTCCTCCAATGGTTCTCTCTTGTTCCTGCTGAAAGGAACTGGCATATGCCTCAATACTTGGTGGGCCCATTCCCAACGATTGCCCCATAAGCATTTCTTCCTCAGAGAGGGGATTTAATCTCTACCTTTTCTCCCCTTGATTTGTTGACATGGTGAGGGGAGTCTCCTGTTCTCTGTCCCTCTTCTTCCCCTTTTCCTCCTTTTGTGGAGTTTGAAGCACTGAGGCCTCCACTGTCTTTTCTTGCCCAGGAGGCATTTTCTCTTGAGCCTGTTGCTCAGCGGGTGTTGGGGCTTCAGCCATTTGCTCTTGCTGTATAGGCTGGCCCTCTTCTTGATGTTCTTCTTGCTGTTCAACCTCCTTTTCTATTTGTTGTTCTATTTGCTGCTCTGTCCTAGGAGGTGGTTGTTCCTACTCCACCTGCTTGCCTTATTCTTTGTTTGATTCCTGTTGGGCAACTCCGGCTGCTTGCTGCTGGGCTGTGGAAGATGAGGCAGCTGCTCCAATTTGCTTTTGACAGGAGGAAGAAACCTTTCCACAAGTTTCTAAGTCAGCCTCTTTTTCAAGATTCCTTGCCTCTCTTTGTAGCATTTTCTCCCTACCAATTGGCTCTTCTAGGGTGCCCTCTTTCCAGCTTAAAGTATTGGCATACTGCTCAATATGAGGCAATTTAACGTGAGCGTAGCCACCCAATTTGTATTTGATCCTCCTGAGGGAAATGAAGTGGTTGGGGTCATAAGGCACCCATTTGAAGCTGGTTTGCAGTCTGAGGGTCTCTAGGATCAGGTCAACTTCCTTCCATCCTTCCTCCCTTTTATTGTACAGAAAAGGGCCTAGTTGATTTCTCACCTTCAGTTGCACTTTCTTATTTTTGCTTTGGAAATGGACAAAGTCTGCATTTCCAAACTACCTAAAGTACTCTAGGGCAAAGAGTCTCATAGGGACATATTTTGGCAACCTATAAGGACTCAACTCACAGCCATATATTCTGATTACTATGTGGCATTGGTAAAAGTACCAATCACCAATGCTGTAGACCTTTGAGAGGTGAAGGATTCTTTGCATTTCCTCTGTCAATCTAGGAGGAGGGACACCCAATAGCAAGGTCATAGCTGGATGGATCAAAAGGTCAATGAATTCACAGTAGGTGTAAGGTGAATAAGCTAGAATATGGCAGATTGAAGACCAAAACACAACAGACCTTGGGCTTCCCTGGGCATCTAGCGTTATGAGAGGGACAGGGAAGGCATCAGGCTAATAAAAAAAGAACAAATGATAAATGTACCTGGTCGCAAATGCAGGCGGGTGGGAGGTGGCAGCGTCCTTCAAGTTGATTTTTTGCAGGTTGGCAATAGGTGGTCGTAAATCACATGCAGAGGTGAGCAATAGTTCAATTGGAAAAAGTGAGAAAAAACACAAAAACTGGCTAAAATATGGACTGTTTGGTTATTGGCGCGCTTTTTGGATGACGTCAGCATGACGTCATCAGGTGGGGTCAGGGTCAGGTGACGTTAGCATGATGTCATCGAGTGACGTGGCAGCCTGTGAGTGGTCCACGGGGATTGCACAGGTGGCGGACACATTGGAGCGCTGGCAGGTGAGGGCACTGACAGGGCGCCGAGTGGCAGTGACGTGGGCAGGCGGTATTGCTGAGCGGTAAGTGGGTTTTCTCTGACCGCCTTCTATACGGTCGCGGTATTGTCAGAAGGCAACTCGAGAAAATCTGGGGGTGATACGTGGCAGAGGCCTAACGTCACCTTCTGACAGTTTCTCGGGTGGTATCTTTCGGTCACAGAGGCCCGTTCGATATGCATGTGGGCCGTCGGATGGGAAAGCCCAGATTTGATGGTCGATGGGTTGATAAGTTGCAAGTATGATATGGAAGGCGGGCAACATAAAATATTGATATTTTTGGAAATATGAGCTCGGCGGAAACATTAGAAAAAGTCGGTTTTCGGGTTATTTTGCAGAGTTACGGGTTAAATGGATTTTTACAAAGGTTAACTTGCAAAGAGGGTTTTTGGCTAATTAATCCGAGCAAGTCCCAGATTAATCCCAGGATTAATTATTTAGCACTCTTTGGGTCGCGCTCAAATGTTTTTTAGCGCTTGAACACATTGAAAATCATACGTAGAGCTATAATGCTCGGGGGACGGGATACTTAGATTTTTTGGGTTTTTTGCTAAGTTTTACATAATAATAGGGGAATAGGGGGTATGGGGAGTTGAATAGTAATAGGTTAGTAGTTAATAGGAGTGAGAGTGGTGGATGGGGGGGGCTGGAATACTAAGTTTTGTTTATATGAAATCAACTTAGTTTTTTGGAAGTAGATCAAAATGAAAAGAATATTTGTATAAGAAATGTAGCTCTTAAAGAGATTAGGACCAATAGCAGACTTTGACTTTCATTGTGAACATGGGTGGCATAAGGATGTTAGTCATGAGGGTGATAGGGGGTGATTTGGAGGTTAGACATGCTCCATTAAACTTCTGCAAGACTGATTTAAGTAGGCCATTTGTACTGGCACCATGTTTTTTACCTTTGCTTTAGGCCAGTGAAATGCCATGAACCATGCTTTCTGCAACCCCCTCTGCCTACCCACTATATTGCCTAGCATTTTTTGCTACTCCAAGGAGGGTGCACTTAGATTTGCAAACCCTTTTGTGCCTTTTCTTTTCCTTTGGCTTTCTTTTGATTTTCTATCTAAAGCTACCCTGATTGCTTCCAAGGCCCCATATTAAACAGTTGGGAACCTTCTTTTCTCTACCTATCTACTTTACCTACCAAGATTCAGCTATTTGGACAGGTTTCTTTCTATAATCTACAACAAAAATTGAAACATGGCATGACCCAGCTTAGGCTGTTGGATCACCCATTCTGAGGTAACAGAGCATCAACCAAATGTAGGTATACTTTCTCTACAAAAATATGAGATCTTTATATCATTAAAGTAGATCATATTGGCACTTCCCCTACCAGTCATTAAATAGGTAGCTAAAACTGGAGGCTGTCACCTATGTGGAACTTCTGGACTATAAAGCCTTTTTCTGCTTATTTACAACAATCTTTTGAACTGAACTATTTGTATGCTGAAATAAAATATATATACAACTGATTATGTACATGAGGAAAGACCTTACTATATGCATGGAAAGTAGTAAAAATAATGCTTCAGCATCCTGCCATTGGCAGGAACTTCATTTAAGTCAGTTTCATCCAGATTTTTTAGGAAGTAGGTGTTGTTTCCTTGCACTGCTTGGATAATAAATGGTCCTCTCCAAAGAGAATCAAATTTTCCATGTTTTCCTTTATCTTTCCTTCTTGAATCCCACTTGAGGACTTTGTCACCTACGCTGAAATCTTTAGCCTTAGTCCTTCTATCAAAAGCTTTCTTTAACTTTTCTTGTAGAACTTGTACTTTGCTATAAACTTGGTCTCTGGTTTGCTGCAAACATATTATTTGATTGATCATTATTTGCATGTCATTAGGCTTAGCTTGACTTTCTTGAAGTAGTTTCATAACAGGAACCCCTAGTGATGAAGGAAATTTGGCTTGTAATCCATAGACTAACTCATATGGGTTGATCCCAATGGATCTCTTGGTTGTTAGTCTATCTGCCCATAAGGCATTCACAAGCTTCTTATGCCAATTATTCTTATTTTCTTCCAACACCTTCTTTATGATGTTTAAAAGGCTTTTATTTGATGATTCAGCTAGGCCATTTCCTTGAGGGTAGTATGCGGTGGCATGGCCAAAAGTAATATGAAATTTGTGGCAGAAGTTCACCATCTTCTTGGATCTAAAAGCAGCAGCATTGTTTGTTATTATCTCTTTGGGGCAACCACATCTAGACAATATGTTATTCTCCAAGAACTGAATGATTACTGAATCATTTACATGTCTACATGGGATGGCCTCAATCCATTTGGTGAAGTAGTCTGTGGCTGTGAGGATCCATCTATGTTGGCCTGAAGATGAGGGATGAATTTCCCCAATGAAATCCAAACCCCATTGCTGAAAAGGTCTCTTTGTTGCAATAGGCCTCAAAGGGAGTGGCAGTAATTTTCTCTTTCCCTCAAATATTTGACAGTTATGGCATGAGGTAGTGAAATTTTTAACATTAGGGAACAAAGTGGGCCAATAGTAACCAGCCCTCAGTATTTTATCCACAGTGGACTTCCAATACAAGTGTCCACCACAATCACCTGCATGA
>APFE030723694.1:30279-189388 GCA_000404065.3 Pinus taeda
TCACTGCTGACCATGTATTTCATAAGTGACTCTCTATATAGCCTCTTGGGTTGACCAAAGACTGAGATGGTGGCATATAACATGTCTAATTGTAGGGAACCTTGGATTTTAGCCCCCCATGATCTTGATAACAGCATTCCATATTTGGGTGGGATATCGCAACTACAACATCCATAAGAATTGTTTTATTTGGGTATTGGACAAGTGACACGCAAAGATCTTTTATTAAGCCTAAACATTTGACTTGGCTGGAGTCAAATGAAAACAGGTCCTTATAAGGTCTCGTAATGTCTAGGTTGAGCCTCTCCATCACTGATTTAGGCATAAGGTTATGAGAGGCGTCTGAATAAAAAATTGCATTATGTAGTATCTTATCATGAACATGCAAGCTGACATAGAAAGGTAAGATCCCTGTAACTGTTGTCTTTCCATCAACCTCTGGACCGAAAAGCAATTCTGGGGTGTCATCTAACACATTGACATTATCTTTATTTCGAGTAAGTTGAAGGGACTTAATGATTTGTTGTTTGTAAATGTCATGCTTGGCTAATTCTGAAAGAGGAATAGCTATCTTTAATTTACCAATTTCAGCTTCTAAGTCAAAAGGTCTTTCAGATTGGATCTTGGTATTGTGGGTGACAATCTTTTCCTTGTTTATTAAGTTTTTCTCTTGATTCTTATCTTGATCATGAGACTTATCCTTTTTACTCATCTCTTGAGGAGTATTACTTGGATTAGGCTGCAAAGATGATGCAGCCATTGGCTGTTGTTTTGAGGGAAATAGTTCAGTTACTTCTTCAACAGTTATCTCATTTGTAACTGAATCAGTTTTGTCATGTGGTTCTGTGACTATGGCTTTTTTGGGCTGCAGGCTGTCCTTTGCTTTTTCAGGGTGTGTTACATTTATAGTTCTGCTTCTTAGCTTGTATTGCTTATGAACTTCATAAACAGCTGTGTCATAACCTTGTTTAAAGTCAAATGACTCACCTAACTTGGTTTGGAACTGCTTAACGTCATCCTCCTTGTGATCTTCATGACTCAGAAAAACTTGCTGCTCATCATTCAGGCCCATTAGGTTAATGTGGGTGTCATCTACTTGCTCATTTGAAGTGGATGCTTCAGTATAGTTTTCCTGGAATGGAGGTCTTATCTTTGGATCAGAACTGGCCTTGCCAATGTTTGGGTTTTGATTTCTCCTAAAATTTGGATTCCTGATAGGGTTACTTTGTGGTGCTTCCCATGATGACTTTCTCTCCACAGATTCCACTCTGTCACCCAACCTTTTCATGCCAGTGAGTATTGCATCCAGTTTCTGATCAAAGGCTGAGGGTTCTTCTTTGAAGGTGATTCTCTTTTCCAATCTTGCCCTGTTTCTTTTGGCAATTAGGTTAGCCTCAACTGTGACAGCAACTTTTTGTGCATCCTCAAGGGTTTCAGGGGCTCTTTCCTTCAACTGATATGCCATGTCAGGGTCAAAACCATCAGGAAATTTGTACAATGCTAAATCAGGGGGAGGTCTCAAATTCTATGGTATTGCGTTGTATACATTGTTGAATCTTGCACAATACTCCAAAACAGTCTCTTGAGGACCTCGCTTGATTGTATCATATTCACCCAGTATGTGCAAGGAATCTTTCTTCTTTTCCCATCTATTAGTAAAGGCATGGTAAAGCTCATCAGGAGTTGTTATGGTATTTGCAGTGAGTGATCTAAACCAGGTTCTTACATCCCCTGTTAGGCTCTGAACAAAAATTCTCATTCTTACACTGTCATCATCAATTTCATAGTTCTAAAAATGATCTTGCATCCTTCTGGCATGCTGAATGGCTGTGAAAGGGTCAGTGGAGTCAAAGTATGAGATTTTGGATTGGTAGTCATGACGTAGGGCTGCAGCATTAGCAGGTAACTGCAGGGGTGCATATCTATTGGCCATATTTGAAGGGTTTATGGGGTTGACAGGGAAAAATGGGACAACAGGAACTATTGGGACAATAGGGGTAATAGGTATGGCAGAGACTACAGTGTTGGTCAAGGGAATATGTGAAGTGGATGAATGTGTGAAAGGAGGGCTTCGAGATGTAGATGGTGAACTAGGGGAACTAGGGGTAGACCGGAATAGAACCTTGATTGGAGTGATAACGGGGTTAAGGTAGACTATCTTAGGGCTCAAGTGAGAAGGATTTTCCTGTTTTTGCTACTTCCTAATGTTTTTAGGGATTGTGTTAGGATTTTAAAAAACAGTTGGTGGGTTAGCGTCAGGATTGGACCTTGTATACCGTTGATTCTTCTTGGGAGCCAGCTTCTGAATTGTTTTTTGATTATTTTTAGAATTTTCTTGTATCTGCAAGGGCTAGACAAGATTTTGGAATGGTTGTGTATGTCTTATAGCTAGTATGAGGATAGACTGAAGCAGCTTTTATGTAAACTTGTTAATGTAAAACAAAAACAATTTTGAAGGCTTCCTGGCTAACATTCAGGCTTCACCTACAGCTTTTAGGAAATATACAATAATTAGAAAATCTTGACGTGGTCCCCAGTGGAGTTTCCATTTATGTTAACACCCAGGTTGTTCCCTTTGACTCCCAAGGGAATACGGTCGGGGTAACTACTAACCAACCTTTGGATTATAGATCCTAGCCTATCTATAATCAGAGAGGGCTCTCTCTTTAAGTTTCATCTATGCGTTGTGAGGATTTTAGGCTAGTTAAAAGTCTTAGTTTCCTGTTTGAGACTTTGGTTGGTGAACTTTTGTTGTAAGAAGGGCATGAAATGTGCAAAAGATGCTAATCCATTGGGCATATGGAGTCAGGAATGTGAGATAGTTCTGGTGCCTGTGATGGAGAAAGTTTTGCTGCAAGGCTAGATGGCTATTGTTAATATAATTTTCCAATTTAGTGAGTGAAACAATGGTAAGTGGAGTTATAGACAGTGTGATACAAATTTGAACAACAATTTCTACTCAGTAGCATCAATGAATTACTAAATAGTGACTGTGAGATATTCAGGGCTTATTGGAGAAGTTAAGAATTCCAATTTAAACATCTGAAGTTATAGAAAAACATCTATAGTGAAGATAGATTGAGATCAGGGTGTCTCCGTGGACAAATCCTGAGCTATTCTTTTTCCTTCTTTTCTAGATTTAGAACAATAGGTGAGAGTCATGAGTTAAAACAAATAACATAAACATTAACAGAGATAGAGAAACACTTATTATATCAAGCCATAGCACTAGAATCCTATAGCATTCAATGGTTCCAATCACAGCATGCACCAGTAAGACTCAGTTCCTGTAAACTCCAAGTTTTATTTATATCATCCTTCTGAAAGTTACAACCCAGTTCTCATTTCTTCATAAGAGAACAACAAAAACCAAAAAAACCCCTTTGAAAGTTTGTGCGAGGGGGAATATATACAAAAGGTTTTACAAAATATCTGAATGCTGAGTCATTTGATAGATTAACTATGCTCACCAACTTTACAAAATATCATATAAGAAAGTTATTTCTACTCTAAATGTAAAATAAATAGTCTTTAATGTTGTCAGGCCTCCTCTTGACCTTTGGAGGAGACTGAGTCGGTTGAGCATTCTGCTTTAATGCTGAATGATGTGAATTATGTGTCTTTATACTCTGTCATGCTGTAGCTTTCTCGGCCCTGTTACCTGCAGCTGCCATTGTTTCTTTTGGTGGCCGAATCTTCCTGCTGAGTTCGCTCATTCCACCTTTTTCAGTCATAGTATATGCATCATATTTCCCGAATATGATGACTTATATATTTTGATGACAAAACTTTGATGAAAACCCCCTGTTTATAATAATAACTGTATCATTGAGGTCCACCATTCCTGTGTAGGAAAAATATGCCTCAAAATTGCATCCAAGGTCTCATCTGCCTCTGTGTATTTGTAGAAGTTCAGAAGCACTTCAAATAAATGGCTGATCTGATTCATAATAAAAAACAAATTTTCTACTCTGTCATAGAGACTTTGCCCAGATGCTGGCCCTGTTACCTGTGAGCTGCTTGATCCTTGACCGATCTGATTGGTGGCAAATGTGTTCACCCTTTTTGCATAAACCTCATGTGATAGAAGTTTCCCTGCACTGTTGAGCAAGCTTGGAAGACCTCTGCCCTGTAATGCTGCAAACTTGTCCATGAACTTGTTGACCTCTGTTTGCATGTCCTGGCTTCTTCTATCCAATGTCTGCACCAGGCTTTTCAGTGTGAGGACCCTCTTTATTAGCTGGATAGTTTCTGTCCTGTTGGAGATCCCAATTGCTTCCAGCTAAGGACCTGTCCGGTTATTAAGCACATTAATCATTCTGCTGGCTATCTCAGGCATATTACCTAGAGATGCCCTTGCTCTATGGACTTCCTTTTGTGCTTTTCCTATGAGCTCCATTTGCTCATGGATAGTTTCAATGTATTTCCACTGATCCGTTATTGATTGGCCAATGTGGGTCCACAAAACTGTCCTGATCTCAGCCACCACTTTGTTAAGGGTGAGCTCTTTCTCCAGCTCCTTTATCTTTTTTTTGAGAGATTTTGTTTCTCTCCCTTTCTCAGCAACATTCTGCTTGGAATTGTCATATTTCTCATTCAGCTTGGCCAAATTCTCCTTGTCTCCATTCAATTCTGTCATCTGGGCTTCGAGGTCCTAGATCTCACTGATCAATTTCTGCATGTCGAGGCTCGGAGCCTGTTCTGTAGTTGGTGCTGGTGCTGTTGTTGATGTTGATGGTGCTGTTGCTATTGTTGCTGGTGCTGCTACTATTGTTGCTGGTGTTGTTGCTGTTGTGGGAGGAGGAGTAGTCTTTCGGGGCTCCTCAAGGTTTATAACCTCTGGAGGGGGCTGAGAAGTCTGGCCTCCCTCTTTCTGCTGGAGGGCTGCCTGCAGTGAAGCCCCTGGGTCCTCCATCTTCCCTTCTATCTGCACTAGCTCTTTGTGCAGTGCTACCAGCAATGTAGCTACCTCCTAGTCTTGCCTCTGCTGAGCAACCTCATCTGTTTGGGGGTGAATGGTTGCTGGGAGCTTCACCTTCTTTCTTAGGGATACAAGTTCTGCATCTCTTATCTTCAGCAGTGATTGTATGGCCTTTGGATCCTTGGGGTCATGCCCAAGCTCTATAATTATATCTTCCAAAGACTTGATTCTGTTGCCTTTGGCCAGGGAGGATGCCTTCGCCAACTCAATTTGGGCAGCTGTATTATTTAAGCTGTTTTCCAACCTATTAGCCAACATTATTTTGTCTGCCAACGTTGCATAGACCATCTCACCCGTTTGCTTGTGAAGGTATATTTGGTCCATAAGGTGGATATCCTTTGCAAGAACCTCAAGGTTGGTTCGTATATAGTCTGCAGCTAACTGTGGCTGTAGCATGGTGGGCATGAAATGGCTCATGGTCATTTTTCCTTCTGTGATGTCATAGGCTGACATAAGCCTTTGTTGATTTGTAGGGGCCATCTTCAGCAACTGGTTGTATATTTGGAGCCTGAGTGGCTCATTTCTCCTCTTGATCTCAATGAATTGTTGCTTGATGTCTGCCTCTGTTCTCCTTTGATGGCTTGAGGAGTTGACCTCTCCTCCAATGGTTCTCTCTTGTTCCTACTAAAGGGAACTAGCAGATGCCTCCATACTTGGTGGGCCCATTCCCAACGATTGCCCCATAGGCATTTCTTCCTCAGAGAGGGGATTTAATCTCTACCTTTTCTCCCCTTGATTTGTTGACATGGTGAGGGGAGTCTCCTATTCTCTGTCCCTCTTCTTTCCCTTTTCCTCCTTTTGTGGAGTTTGAAGCACTGAAGCCTCCACTGTCTTTCCTTGCCCACGAGGCATTTTCTCTTGAGCTTTCTGCTCAGTGGGCGTTGAGGCTTCAACCATTTGCTCTTGCTGTATAGGTTGCCCCTCTTCTTGAGGTTCTTCTTACTGTTGAACCTCCTTTTCTATTTGCTGTTCTGTTTGCTGCTCTGTCCTAGGAGGTGGTTGTTCCTGCTCCACCTGCTTGCCTTTATCTTTGTTTGATTCCTGTTGGGCAACTCCGGCTGCTTGCTGCTGGGCTGTGGAAGACGAGGCAGCTGCTCCAATTTTCTTTTGACAGGATGAAGAAACCTGTCCACAAGTTTCTAAGTCAGCCTCGTTTTCAAGATTCCTTGCCTCTCTTTGTAGCATTTGCTCCCTACCAATTGGCTCTTCTAGGGTGCCCTCTTTCCAGCTTTAAGTATTGGCATACTGCTCAATATGAGGCAATTTAACATGAGCGTAGCCACCTAATTTGTATTTGATCCTACTGAGGTAAATTAAGTAGTTAAGGCACCCATTTGAAGCTGGTTTGCAGTCTGAGGGTCTCTAGGATCAGGTCAGCTTCCTTCCATCCTTCCTCCCTTTTATTGTACAGAAAAGGGCCTAGCTGATTTCTCACCTTCAGTTTCACTTTCTTATTTTTGCTTTGGAAATGGAAAAGTTCTGCATTTCCAAACTGCCTAAAGTACTCTAGGGCAAAGAATCTCATAGGGACATATTTTGGCAACCTATAAGGACTCAACTCACAACCATATATTCTGATTACTGTGTGGTGTTGGTAAAAGTACCAATCACCAATGCTGTAGGCCTTTGAGAGGTGAAGGATTCTTTGCATTTCCTCTGTCAATCTGGGAGGAGGGGCACCCAATAGCAAGGTTATAGCTAGATGGTTGAAAAGGTCAATGAATTCGCAGTAGGTGTAAGGTGAATAAGCTAGAATATTGCAGATTGAAGACCAAAACACAACAGACCATGGGCTTCCCTGGGCATCTAGATTTTTGAGAGGGACAGGGTAGGCATCAGGCTGATAAAACAAGAATAAATGATATATGTACCTGGTGTATTTAAACACCTTTTCCCTTTCTAGATTCATTAATTGCTCATGAATCCTATTGGAAATAAAAGTGGCAAAATCATAATGTACAGCAGGAGGCATTCCTGGGGAGAAAATGGTTAGCATGGCCATAATGGTTTCATCCACATCCTCATATGACCCATAACCCAGGATGTAGCTGATCAACTCCACCAACATTTTGCCCAGCTCTTTGAGATACGAATAAGCTTTAGGAAGGGTGGTGCTCATAGCTTCAAATTGTGGCTGGATAAACAACTGACTAATCCTGGCAATCTGAGCACTGGAAAACTTGCCCCCTTTCGTTATCAAGTCATGGATGGAGAGAGGAGTTAGGGGTTGTGTGGTGTGAAAGTGGAGCATTTTGATTGATGGCCTTAGGGGTGATATGGAACAATACTGAGCCTGAGGGGCTGAGGACGGCTCTCTGGCAGGGGTCATAGCTCGACCTGCATTGATTTATTAAGTTTGGGAGGACATTGACTTGAGGAAGGTTGTAAATGGGTATGTGGGAGTCCCAAATTCCTAAGGTATCAACCCCACTGAGATATTGGGCCTTTAAGTCATTGAACAGGTGAATATTGAATTTGGCTGTCATGGCCATGGAGTCTAACATCTGGTAATCTCTATCACCCAGGGCCTTCCACTCTAGCTCTCTCTGTGTGGGGCGTTTAGAGGCTAAACATTCAGGGCTACTGGTGTTTCCATGGCTGGCTAGTACTTGTGAGTTTGTACTGAAACTAGTTTTAGTGGGCAGGAGAACACAAAGGGCTAATTTTGCAGAAGTAAAGCCTATTGTAAGGGTAAATGAGGCAACTGTGGTGACAAATGGCATAGAATGCTCAAAGGGATTTAATTTAGGGATTGCAGGGACTGGCAACTCTGTTTTTCTAGTGAATTATGCCTTTCAGTTTTTCAGTCCACGAATGCGCGGACAGAGTGTTAATTTAGGAAAAGGCGACTGTATATGGGTTTAGCAGGTGAAATTCAACCCTACCACTATAAAGGGATGCTGGTTTACAGGGAACTTACTGGTAAATTGGTTGTAATTACTCTTCTTAATTGAGTGCTGCAGAATTATGGACAAAAGCAAGCTCTGAGGGGATTCTTTGGGAAAATACTTGGTGAATTGCCGGCAATGGTCGCAAATGCAGGCGGGTGGGAGGCGACAGCGTCCTTCAGGTTGATTTTTTGCAGGTTGGCGACAGGTGGTCGTAAATCACATGTAGAGGTGAGTAATAGTTCAATTGGAAAAAGTGAGAAAAAACACGAAAATTGGCTAAAATATGGACTTTTTGGTTATTGGCGCGCTTTTTGGATGACGTCAGCATGACGTCATCAGGTGGGGTCAGGGTCGGGTGACGTCAGCATGATGTCATCGAGTGACGTAGCAGCCTGTGAGTGGTCCACGGGGATTGCACAGGAGGCGAACACATTGGAGCGCTGGCAGGTGAGGGCACTGACAGGGCGCCGAGTGGCAATGACGTGGGTGAGCGTAGCACTGGCGTGGGCAGGCGGTATTGCTGAGCGGTAAGTGGGTTTTCTCTGACTGCCTTCTATACGGTCGCGGTATTGTCAGAAGGCAACCCGAGAAAATATGGGGGTGATGCGTGGCAGAGGCCTGACGTCACCTTCTGACAGTTTCTCGGGTGGTATCTTTCGGTCACAGAGGCCCGTGCGATATGCATGTGGGCTGTCGGATGGGAAAGCCCAGATCCGATGGTCGATGGGTTGATAAGTTGCAAGTATGATATGGAAGGCAGGCAACATAAAATATTGATATTTTTGGAAATATGAGCTCGGCGGAAACATTAGCAAAAGTGGGTTTTCGGGTTATTTTGTAGAGTTACGGGTTAAATGGATTTTTACAAAGGTTAACTTGCAAAGTGGGTTTTTGGCTAATTAATCCGAGCAAGTCCTGGATTAATCCCAGGATTAATTATTTAGCACTCTTTGGGTCGCGCTCAAATGTTTTTTAGCGCTTGAAGACATTGAAAATCATACGTAGAGCTATAATGCTCGGGGGAGGGGATACTTAGATTTTTTGGGTTTTTTGCCAAGTTTTACATAGTAATAGGGGAATAGGGGGTATGGGGAGTTGAATAGTAATAGGTTAGTAGTTAATATGAGTGAGAGTGGTGGATGGGGGGGGCTGGAATACTAAGTTTTGTTTATATGAAATCAACTTAGTTTTTTGGAAGTAGATCAAAATGAAAAGAATATTTGTATAAGAAATGTGGCTCTTAAAGAGATTAGGACCAATAGCAGACTTTGACTTTCATTGTGAACATGGGTGGCATAAGGATGTTAGTCATGAGGGTGATAGGGGGTGATTTGGAGGTTAGACATGCTCCATTAAGCTTCTGCAAGACTGATTTAAGTAGGCCATTTCTACTGGCACCATGTTTTTTACCTTTGCTTTAGGCCAGTGAAATGCCATGAACCATGCTTTCTGCAACCCCCTCTACCTACCCACTATATTGCCTAGCATTTTTTGCTACTCCAAGGAGGGTGCACTTAGATTTGCAAACCCTTTTGTGCCTTTTCTTTTCCTTTGGCTTTCTTTTGATTTTCTATCTAAAGCTACCCTTATTGCTTCCAAGGCCCCATATTAAACAGTTGGGAACCTTCTTTTCTCTACCTATCTACTTTACCTACCAAGATTCAGTTGTTTGGAAAGGTTTCTTTCTATAATCTACAACAAAAATTGAAACATGGCATGACCCAGCTTAGGCTGTTGGATCACCCATTCTGAGGTAACAGAGCATCAACCAAATGTAGGTATACTTTCTCTACAAAAATATGAGATCTTTATATCATTAAGGTAGATCATATTGAACAGGTGAATATTGAATTTGGCTGTCATGGCCATGGAGTCTAACATTTGGTAATCTCTATCACCCAGGGCCTTCCACTCTAGCTCTCTGTGTGGGGCGTTTAGAGGCTGAACATTCAGGGCTACTAGTGTTTCCATGGCTGGGTAGTACTTGTGAGTTTGTACTGAAACTGGTTTTAGTGGGCAGGAGAACACAGAGGGCTAATTTTGCAAAAGTAAAGCCTATTGTAAGGGTAAATGAGGCAACTGTGGTGACAAATGGCGTAGAATGCTCAAAGGGAGTTAATTTAGGGACTGCAGGGACTGGAAACTCTGTTTTTCCAGTGAATTATGCCTTTCAGGTTTTCAGTCCACGAATGCGCGGACAGAGTGTTAATTTTGGAAAAGGCGACTGTATATGGGTTTAGCAGGTGAAATTCAACCCTACCACTGTAAAGGGATGCTGGTTTACCGGGAACTTACTGGTAAATTGGTTGTAATTACTCTTGCTAATTGAGTGCTGCAGAATTATGGACATAAGCAAGCTCTGAGGGGATTCTTTGGGAAAAGACCTGGTGAATTGCCGGTAATGGTCGCAAATGCAGGTGGGTGGGAGGCGACAGCGTCCTTCAGGTTGATTTTTTGCAGGTGGGCGACAGGTGGTCGTAAATCACATGCAGAGGTGAGCAATAGTTCAATTGGCAAAAGTGAGAAAAAATAGGAAAATTAGCTAAAATATGGACTTTTTGGTTATTGGCGCGCTTTTTGGATGACGTCAGCATGACGTCATCAGGTGGGGTCAGGGTCGGGTGACGTCAGCATGACATCATCGAGTGACGTGGCAACTTGTGAGTGGTCCTCGGGGATTGCACAGGTGGCAGACACATTGGAGCGCTGGCAGGTGAGGGCGCTGACAGGGCGCCGAGTGGCAACGACGTGGGCGGGCGTAGCATTAGCGTGGGCAAGCGGTATTGTTGAGCGGTAAGTGGGTTTTCTCGGACCACCTTCTATACGGTCGCGGTATTGTCAGAAGGTGACCCGAGAAAACCAGTGGGTGACGCGTGGCAGAGGCCTGACGTCACCCTCTGATAGTTTCTCGGGTGGTATCTTTCAGTCACAGAGGCCTGTCCGATATGCATGTGGGCCATCGGATGGGAAAGCCCAGATCCGATGGTCGACGGGTTGATAAGTTGCAAGTATGATATGGAAGGCGGGCAACATAAAATATTCATATTTTTGGAAATATGAGCCTGGCGGAAACATTAGCAAAAGTGGGTTTTCGGGTTATTTTGTAGAGTTACGGGTTAAATGGATTTTTACAAAGGTTAACTTGCAAAGCGGGTTTTGGCTAAATAATCCGAGCAAGTCCCGGATTAATCCCAGGATTAATTATTTAGCACTCTTTGGGTCGTGCTCAAATGTTTTTTAGCGCTTGAAGACATTGAAAATCATACGTAGAGCTATAATGCTCGGGGGAGGGGATACTTAGATTTTTTGGGTTTTTTTCCATGTTTTACATAGTAATAGGGGAATAGGGGGTATGGGGAGTTAAATAGTAATAGGTTAGTAGTTAATATGAGTGAGAGGGGTGGATGGGGGTGGTGGGATACTAAGTTTTGTTTATATGAAATCAACTTAGTTTTTTAGAAGTAGATCAAAATGAAAAGAATATTTGTACAAGAAATGTGGCTCTTAAAGTGACTAGGACCAATAGCAAACTTTGACTTTCATTGTGAACATGGGTGGCATAAGGATGTTAGTCATGAGTGTGATAGGGGGTGATTTGGAAGTTAGACATGCTCCATTAAGCTTCTGCAAGACTGCTGTATGTAGGCCATTTGTACTGGCACCATGTTTTTTACCTTTGCTTTAGGCCAGTGAAATGCCATGAACCATGCTTTCTGCAACCCCCTCTGCCTACCCACTCTATTGCCTAGCATTTTTTGTTACTCCAAGAGGGTGCACTTAGATTTTGCAAACCCTTTTGTGCCTTTTCTTTTCCCTTTGGGCTTTCTTTTGATTTTCTACCTAAAGCTACCCCTTATTGCTTCCAAGGCCCCAGATTAACAGTTGGGAACCTTCTTTTCTCTACCTATCTACTTTACCTGCCAAGATTGAGCTGTTTGGACAGGTTTCTTTCTCTAATCTACAACAAAAATTGAAACATGGCATGACCCAGCTTAGGCTGTTGGATCACCCATTTTGAGGTAAGAAAACATCAACCAAATATAGGTATACTTTCTCTACAAAAATATGAGATCTTTGTATCATCAAAGTAGATCATATTGGCACTTCCCCTGCCAATCATGAAAAATGAAACCTATTGGTATAGGTAGCTAACACCTGGTACTCCCCGTGATCTCCTCCTGCACAAGATCTGACCACAGTCTTTCGCATCCTAGCAATTTCTCCCGACCACTGATAGAGTCCTGATAGGAATGCCAACTCTTCGGAAGACCAAGGAGAGCCAAGCTCACCAAGTCCTCATCATCGAGAGTAACCCCCACACTTCCCAGCTCATCTCGACACTATGTGAACTGCGTGAGATACTTGGGCATACTGTCACGCTTCTTGCATTTGACGTTTTTGAGTTTATCTTTGAGTGCCAGCTTCCTCCGATCGCTCTTGCTTTAGAATAATTTTGTTAACGATTTCCACATCAAATATGGAGTAGCCTTTCCATGGAGGCTAGACACAATGTGATCCTTCACGCCCTCCAACAAAATCCTTCAACATTTTGCGGTCTTCTTTTGCCAAGCATCAGATTGAGTAGCATCAGTAGGCTTTGGGACATTCGTCTCTATGAAGTCCTTCAGCCCGTTATCATCCAATACTGCCTCCATCATGTCCTTCCATCCAATGTAGTTTGAACTGCCCTCAAGAGCATACTCCAATCGCAATCCGTTGAAAGACATTGCCTCGTTGACACCAAGAAAACTCTGCTGCAAATTCAAATTCCACCAGCTCCAAACTCAACCGCCTAGGATCTAATATTCGTGAGGACAAAATATTTCTCGTACGAAGATTGACTGGATGGGCATTCACAGGATATCTCACCTTCCAAAGGAAGGATGAATCCAGAGGCTACGTGGCCCGATTACAGACTCTGCCTTAAGAAATAGAATGTAAACACTTCCTGAATAGTAGATCTGATGATCAACAGCTCTGATACCATGTAGAAATTTTGAATAATAAACACATATTCAATGGAGATTATCCTGATCATGTACTATTGTGGAATACATACACAATACATAAGCTCCTCTACGTTTATCATCAATATAGCAACAACAATAACAATAAAACATCAAGAGCATGCACACATTAACACAATATGTAACCCGGGGACAGCTTACAGCTGAAAACCCCACACTATCTGTATATTAATGATTGAGAACATGTAACATTACAATAGTCAATACTTCTCACAAGTATCCAACACTATCTCCACTTGTTACACACAATACAGGTCATATCTAATCTCCAAATATATTCCACTGCTTGCCTGCATCCACTGCTCAATACTTGCTCAAGAATGGATGAGAATGGTTGAACCAAACTCATATTTACCTCAAAAGAATCACTCACCACTGGGAATCACATGAGCAGAGGCTAAAATCACTTGGTATTGGCCAATTCTCATTGGCATAACTCAATCCCATTGATTGTGCAAATCCTCATGCACAACTATAGTCACAACTGATAGCAATCTGATCCTCTAACACCTGTCCCTACTGGATTAAACATGCACTGACATACAACTGAGTTAACTGATGTATTCTTTAGTTGCATTATGAGTTAGTAATTAGCTTAACAACTCATCATTAGTCTATTTGTAGTTAGACTAATTACAACTAGTTTAACCAAGTCAAACTAAACACAACTCCATAAACTCCACAATCAACTCCACCAAACTCAACTGATTGAGTTCTAACTGAAGTCATGCATGCAACAACTCAACTGACCCACAAAGAAAACGCATTTCCTTCTGACATCTGCGTGTGCCACAACTGTAGCTCAAACTGAAGTGTTCCAAGAGAATAAGATAAAGTTTATAGTCTAAATATTCTTATAAGCTAATATTATTTGAATGCTCTATAATTAGACTTGACAGTGTCACCACTATTGTCTAAAAATAGAAGTCCATCTATTTTTTCCAACTTGACCAATCATCCATAAACAACATCCTGCAACTCATACACATGATCTATATGTCTAAAAAATAGACATAGTCTAAAAATAGACTTTGCACCATAATTTGCCTGCGAGCCCACTTAGTGAAGGTGACTGTTTTCACTAAGCTCCATCATCTTGTTGCAATCTCAACAATTTATTCATGTGATTCCTACCACGATGTTTTCCACCATCGAGCATCAGTACGATATGGATGTAAATGGATATCATAGTTTCGGAGCTCAATGTATCCATAGAAGGTGTGAAGAGGAGCTCATAGTTTTTGTTAACCTGTTAAATGGTGATAGGACAAGGATTCATATCTTTGGAGAATGGTTTGTTATTGGATTTTCTATTGTAAGATCTCATAAGAGGAATGGACCCTCTCATATCATGATAGCAAGGTGTTATGTTTCTGGGCTACTTGAGTTTCCTTTGCAAAAGCTCAACTAGGATTATTTTCTTACCCTAGCTACAGATCCGATCTACTAGTTTTTAGATGTAGCCTTCCCAGTTGTAGATCGACCTCTTCTCTCACTAGATCAAAATTTATCCCTCATTTTTTGAGTTTTTCTACAATGATCATACATAACAACCATAGATTCATGCCACAGGGGTATGTTACACGTATAACCATACATTTATGGATTTTCTCAGGTCAATTGTAAAGGGTGAATTTTTTTGTCAGCTCATGCAGCGAACGATGGGGCTTGGGAAAAAGGGTAGTGTGATTATCACCTTATAGATTAATCTACACTAGTTTGGCATCATTCCATTCAATATATAGATTATGCTTCTACAAATCTGATCATTAAAGAAATGGAAAAAGCATATCAGCGGATGAGTCAATAGAGAAAGGAAAATTCCTAGATTTTTATTAAAAATATAACTGGTAAATCAGTTTCAATTAGAGTCTGAAATGGAGAGAGGATACAAAACCTGAAGTAGGGGATACAAAACCAGATGGGTATCCCAGCAGATCTTCAAAATATAATTTTTGCAGGGAAAGTTTTACAGGATGATCATAATATGAAGTACTATGAAATCAAACATAATTCAAATATTATCCTTAATATGATATTACTTGGAGGATGCCCTAATTCTAGTTCCAAAGGTCTAGTCTCTTTCAAGGATGCAATTAAAGGAAGGTGTGGCTCACAAGAACCACCTGATATTCTTCCCAATCTCCCTAAGCCCTATATTGTGGAACAAATGAACCAATTGCTAGCATTGACAATAAATCCCCCAGAAGTCAGTGAAATCTATTCAAAATTCCATTTAAGAGTAGTCATATGTAGATTTAATGGCTTCTAGCCCAACAAATAGGACTTACATCAATGGATAACCTCTAATTTGACTCAAAATGTGATATTCACCTATGCTCTAGAGGATTTTTTGTTGTGAAATTTGATACAACAAAATATATGGAATTCATCTTAAATGAGGGATCATGGTTTTTGGGGAAGTGTAGGTCTATTTATGATCCCATGTTTCCCGAGTTTTAATGAAAATACCATGGCAGTGTACAAAATGCCAGTATGGATGAAGTTATATAATCTTCCTTTACATTTCTGGCATATGAAAGTGCTAGAAGGAATTTGAAATTCTTTTTTAAAATTCATAAAGGTCGACCCATACAGAATCACCAAAGGAATATTCACATTTGCATGGATCCATATCGAGGTCGACCTTAGTAAAGGATTATGTGACCATATTATATTGATTCATAATAATGTGCAGTGGACCAAGGCTGTAGATTTTGAAAATGTGGCATCAAGATGGTGTATATGTCTACAAATTGGACATCTCCAAAATTCATGTCCCTAGGAAAAGAATCCTAAAAGGAGAAAGAGAAAAGACCGAAATCCAGAGGTATGGAAATTCCCTGGTACACAGGAAGATGAGGAAGAGGAAGAGGAAGAGGAAATCCAAGAAAATACTACCACTAATGTTAAACAAAAATCTCAGGAAAACATAGAAAGGAATGGGGCAGAACAGATGGAATTGGTGACATCATCCAAAGAAACAATGCCTATAATTCATCAACAACAAAATGTGGAGACCTCTCAGGAAAGAGAAGCAAGTGGTACCAAAAGAATTCGTGCATCAAAGAGCTTTGACTCTGAAAAAGAAACTTTTGTAAATATAGAGGAAACTCAATTGGGTATTGTATCTTCCACCCCCAACTCCGATAGTTTGTGGAAAGTTGGAAAATGAATGGTCAAAAAGTATAATTTAGTGATATTTTGATGGTATGCTTTTAGGCGTTTGTTTCAACATATGCCTTTCATCATCTACAACATGTAACTTTCATCATTTCATAATGGAAATTATGATTTTTCCTCGGGGAAAAATTCTTAAAACATTATGATTAATTAACACAAGTTAAATTATTAACAGAAATTATATTAATAATATCATATTAATTAATAATATTATTAATAGTCATTTGATACCATTATATATATATGTGATTAACATTAATAAAATTTAATTCATTATATATATATATATATATTAATTAATAAACTATACTAATATTAAACAATCACCTAAATATTAACCATTATTAACAAATTAATTAAAAAGTGATTCATATTTTATTTATACATCAAAATTAACATTGGAAGTTATTATTAAGTTTTAATTTATGGGATTTTCTACATGTTCATCTTTTTTCCTTTCAATATCATATTTATCTCTTCCTAGAATGATCATATTTTTTCACATTAATTTTCTTCTTGAATGTCACGAGCCTCTAGGTAGCCACATTTTTTTTAAACCTAGACATTATATGTCTGCATTTGTAGGCATATGCACAGTTCAAACCTCCTTTGGTTGATAATCCATTCTACTATATTGTTAATGATATTGATGTCAAATACATCATAAACCCTTCCCATATTTTGTGACATCTTCTCCACTCGATCTTATTGGTTAAATTTGAATTCTTTTAAAATCTTCATTCTTTTCAAACGCACCCTCTTGTCTAGACATTGCATGATTTTATAAGATCCATACACTCAAGGTTATGTAGTACTTATGGCATATATATATATATATATATACCCTACTTTTTTTATCTAATATTGTTTGACTTTAAAACATTTAATGACTAGGGTGCATGTAATGAACCCCATGGAACAAGCTACATACGTCATAGTTTGATAACTAACAAATGCCCTTGGTATGGTGTATGCACCCATTTTTGCTATATTGGCTTAGCCAAATACTTTAACAACCTATCCTATAGTACTATGGAGGTTTAATTCCAATTTCTCAATTCGAGAATCAAGGTATGCTTTATTTAGTAATATGAAAATCCCTCCCACAATGTCTACTTTAACACCTGTAAGTCACATGAAGCAGAGATGCGCTTAGCCTTGCGGATTTTTTTTATAAATTTACAGGGTAAGTTCCTCATATAGAACACCAAAGGACATCACACACAAACAGATCACAGATCAATACACCAATATACTTGACGTGGTTAAAACCCTCAAAGAGGGAAACAGTCCATGGCCTAAGCCAATGCAGCCACTTCAGGAAATTTATTAATAAAAGAAAGAAAATTTACATAAGGTTCTCTCATGAATGATGACCTTACAAATGACCCTCCATGCTCCTAAATTAGAGATCAAGGACCAAATGGGTGTTAATCCATAGATCAAGTGTCAGTAATACCATGGAGAGAATGAACCGTCCAATCACTTCATGTCTATAACATATTGTGAATGTCAGATTGTAAGTCACAAAAGTACATAGTAAAGAAACAAATTTTCCCTAACACTATACTAGACCAATTTATAATTAACTATTTCCTATGTGTCGGAATATCCTAACATCCCCCCTTAAGAAGAACTTGGGATAGGATTGAAGGATGTAAAAATATGACACAATAGGAGAAGGAAGGAAGCATTAGAGCCTATCCCCCCTTAGTGAAATCTTCCTGAACTCCAACCATAAATCGAAGTTCAGTAAACTTCGCCTCTGTGAGAGCCTTTGTAAAGATGTCTGCAACTTGATCATTGGTTGAACAATATTGCACTTCAAGAACATGGTCATGAATGAGCTTTATGATGAAGTGCATGTGTAGTTAAATGTGTTTGTTGTGCTGATGTTGGAATGGATCTTTGCATAATTGAATTGTACTTTGATTATGAAACCAAAGTACAGTCGCATGCTACTCCTAAAACCCAAACTCTGATAGGATCTAATGAAGCCACATGGCTTCCTTACTAGCTTCTACGGTGCCACGATACTCTGCTTTTGCTAAAGAAAGAGAAATGGCACTTTGTTTCTTGCAAGGCCATGTAATAGGTCCAAAACCAATAGTGAAGACATAACCTACAGTAGAATTCTAATCATCAGGGTCACCAGCCCAATCGGAATCAGTGAAACTAACCAATAGGGGAGATGCTTCTACACTGTAATGAATCCCAAACTGAACTTTACCTAGAACATAATGAAGTATTATTTTAGCTACTTTCCAATGAATTTCATGTGGGTTTTTCATAAACCAAGAAATAAGGCCAAAAAAAAAGCAAATGTCAGGATGAGTATGGGTCATATGCAAAATTTTTCCTACATGCTGATGGTATAAGGTAGCATCAACTTCAGGGGAAGTACAAGTGACTGAAATTTTGGCTCCAAAATGTAATGGAGAAGGGGCTAGCTTACAGTCTTCCATGTTTAAGTGGTGTAGAAGACCATAGGCATACTTGGACTGGGAAAGGGAAATATCTTGCTTGGATTGCAAGACTTTGAGACGAAGAAAATAATGCAATTGTCCTTAGTATGTCATTTTGAACTTCTTTTTAAGGCTAGACATCACATGGTTTATAAGGTTGGGATCACTACCAGTAAGGATAAGATCCTAAACATAAAGAACAAGAATGATAAGAGACTTACCCACTTTCTTGGTGTAGACAATATTGTCAGAATGACACCTAGAAAAGCCAGTATCTAAAAGAAAGCTATCCATTTTGGTATACCAAGCTCAAGGGGCTTTCTTGAGCCAATAAAGGGATTTCTTAAACTGACATACAAGCCTAGAGTCTGTTTGTATAAAGCCAGGAGGTTCTTCCATATAGATTTCTTCATGCAAGTCCCCATGCAGGAAGGTAGATTTCACACCCATCTGATGGACTTCCCATTTGAAAGAGGTAGTAAGGGGAAGAAAAAGGTGGATACAGTTCATTTTGGCAACAGGGGAGAATTGTTTAGTATAGTTAATGCCTTCAACTTGTTAAAAACACTTAGAAACAAGACAAGCTTTATGTTTATCAACGTTTCCATCTGGACCAAACTTGGTTCTGTAAACCTATTTGCATCTAACAAGTCTTCATCCCTTTGGAAGAGGAACAAGACCCCATGTATCATTCGCCAATAATGAACAATATCCTTCATTCATAGTTGCATCCCAATCTAGATGGCCTGAAGCTTTTGCAAATGTGTGAGGATCCCAATTCGTTGAAGCTTGATCATGTAAAAAAGAGGCTCTATCAAACTGAGAACATGTACATCATTGATCTGTAGGATCACCTACAAGAGCATCTATTGCATCTCGAGTAGCATGGACCCATTTTGGAAGCTGAGGACCTGAAGGAGGATCTTGAGAAGGTGGGGGAGGATTTTCATCCTCACTGTCATCATCTGAAGAATAAATACTTTCAGAAGTAGAAGGGATAGAGTGAGGTGGCACATCCACTGAACTAGGCTCATAGGCCGATATATTTTCAACAAAATTTACATATTTTCTAATGATAACATTTTTAGGCTTAAGTGGAATAACTCTATATCCTTTGACATCTTCAGAATATCCAACAAAAATACATTTTTCACTCTTACGTTATAAAGCTTTATGTTTCTCATCTAGAATATGGGCCCATGGTTCACTTCCAAAAACACGAAAGTGACTCACATCTAGTTTAATTCAGCTCCATTCTTCTTTTGGAGTGATATTCTTTAAAATCTTTGTAGGAGTGTGATTTACTATGTAATTTGTACAATTAATTGTTGCTTCCCAAAAATTAAGACTAAGTCCTTTAGATTGAAGCATACAAGTAGCCATTTCCTTTAAGGTTTGATTCTTTGTTTCAGTTGCACTATTTTGTTGTGGAGTATATGGAATAGTATGTTGCATTTGAATTCCATGCTCAGTGCAAAAGTTGATGAAGTTGTTGTTAACATATTCTCCTCCATTATCATATTTTAGCTTAAGAATTTAATGTCTAGATTGTTTTTCAACAAAGCCCTTAAAGGCCAAGAACATGTTAAATACTTCACTATTGAGTTTTAAGAAGTATAACCAAGTGTGTCTAGAGAAATCGTCAATGAAAGATAAGAAATACTCATAGCCAGAGAATGCAACAACTAGAAGTGGACCACATAAATCACTATGCATAAGTTGTAAAGTGGGTGAGGCATTGTAAGAGACATGTTTTTCAAAACTATCTCAAGGAGTTTTTCTGAGTACACATCTGGAACAAACACCATCTCTAAAAGATACCATAGGAAGACCTATCACCATATTTTCTTTACATATATTTTGAAGGGAGCGATAGTTTAAGTGAACAAATCGCTCATGCCAAAGTTTTCTCACTTCATCATTATGAGCAACCAATACCAAGGGAAGAGTTGATGATCCAATGTTGTTAAACTTATATAACCTTGTAGAATCGTCAGCAATGCCAGTAGCTAAAATTTGTTTAGGATATCTTAGGTCATTAATTACAACATCATGAGGTGAGAATTCAATGGTTTTACCTTCACCTGAATGAGTTATCTGATAAACAGATACAAGGTTGTAGGATAAGGTTGGAATACATAATACATCATTAAATTGATCATTTTCTAGATGAATAGTTCCAACCCCTACAACACTAACAGATCTACCATCACCAACATATATATTTTTGGTGGTACAACCATTTAAAGAAGAAAACATGGCTTTGTTTTTGGCCATGTGATAAGAAGCTCCAGAGTCAATGAGATACTCATGAGAATGAGAAGAAGAAGACACATTTAGTGCATAACTAGACCGATATGCTTGACAACCACATCCAGAAAGTGTTATTTGATGCAGGGATAGCCCCGATTACACCCACAGTATGCAAGTCAAATGCATAAGCACATTTTTCCCAAGAATTTTAACTCTCTAAGGAGTCAAACCTTCATTTAGAATATGGTTAAGGCCCCTTTATTAATCTCTGCCGAATAATTTATAGACTAACCAAGTCTAACCATTAATCCATCCTTTCCTTTCTATCAAGACTCATTCATCCTCATAAACCTTAGTTTAAACCTTAGGTCACCTATAATCAAACTCCATACATTGCTTTGCTATATTGGACTTAACCACAAAACCATCTCTTAACTTTGTTTATAAATAAATTTAACCCATAGACCTTTCTCCCCTTTAATTCTATCATAACCCTTGTATAATGGGAATATACGCAAACACACAAAAACTTACATTTTCTACTTTTCCATAACCTTGGCACCTTTATCGATGCTTGCCTTTATCAGGCTCATTTTCCACCATAGATTTCCCTCCATCAGATCTGACGGTTGATGGGAAATCCCCACTCCAAACACATAAGCCAGAGTTCAAATAATAATGAACGACGTTCATAAATTGTCAGGTCTGCACATCAAAGACACCTCCACAGTGTGGCTCCTTTCTTTCTCTGATCTCTGATTAAATCAGGACCGTTGATCTAGCACTCAATCCGATGGTTGTCACTTAGCTTGATCAATTGAACTTGCACGCCAATCTTCCACCGTCATTTTGCACTCAATGGATCTGACAGTTCACAATGATTTCAGGTAGATAACAGGCACAGGGATTAACCGCTTGATAAAATGGCTTCCTCTCTCCTCCTCGATGCTACATGTCGCTCGGTTAGTGGAATCAAGTGCTCACCCATTAATACCACTTGCTACTTCTGCCTCGCCTGATGACCCACTTTTGTTTATAAAACTACCTTCCATCACCACTGACACTTGAGCTTGTTAGCGCCCGATGATTGTATATCTTCTACCATCGATGGCTGTGACGGCTCCTCCAGATTCCTCTTCCGCTAGCACTTCCAATTTATCTTCACTGTTCATTTCTTTATTCCCTTATACATGATTTAATCACGATCGTTCATTTCCTTCATCTTCGTCTGTTGATCTCCAATATCCAGTAGCTCCTGTGCATCGATGACTTGCTTCTTCGTTCATCCCTTTACTTTGACATTACTTCGATTCTTCAGTGTTTACTTTGTGGTTTTGGGTTTCTTCAAAGGTTTTATACTTCTGCTTCTGTTGTTCAACTCACTCCTAAGCTTGACCTCTGCAAATTCTCACATCGCAGTATCTCCAGAGCTTCACTCTGATCTTTCAAGTAGATTCAAACACCCACTATGATTCCTCTCAATCATTCTCCTTCTCTGTGTAGCTCTATAGAACTCTGCTTGCAACCTATGTTACAGAACCTACGAATTCACATATAGTTCATTCAATAAATACTCGTTTCACACACTTACACAGTTATGGAATAAACCTCTGTATACATAAGTATAAACAATTGATTACATATCCAAACTCTCTATCTCTTAGGCTTGATCTTCAATATCAGTGGCCTCTTCTTCTTGCCCGTAGGCTTATAGTCAAACCTTTCTACTGTTCAATCATCTTACTCCTATTTATGCCTTTCAGGCTTACTTTTATACCAGAAAGGTTATGTTGAACTAATTCTGGTTCAAATCCTTAATCTGCTGAACTAACTCTTAAATTTCCTCTATGTGCACTTCTAACTCCAGTTAATCCCTGAGAATCCTCTCTAGTTCCTCGAATCATGAAACTACCTTAAGAGTTATAATTGACTTCTAACTGTGTCGTCATTATTAACCACTCATGTTCTCCTTCATTTGAGAGCATTTTTAAAAATCCTCACAACATCTAATTAATTCCTATTCTAATCACTTAAACATTAATGATTACATACATAGGAATCCAACTTCCTTAAAAATGCAAGACCCCTTATGTCTACTATAATACAATTAAATTATTGAGCTAAATGCTCTTGCATTAGACTCCCAAGGTTAAAATAATCATGATCTCATGATCATGTGATTCTGATCTTTGTCTTCTTGGATCCCATACTTTATTCTATAATTTGTCTTTGGTTGCTGTTGTTGTTTGTTGTTGTTCTCTAGGTTTCCATTCTTTAGGTTGCATTGCCCCACTGGCTATGCTCTCATAGTCTGTTGTTGTCTTTCTTTTTCTGTTGCTCCTTTGCTTTCCTGTTGTTGTCTTCTTTGAGACACCATTTTCATTATCCTTGTTATCAGTTTGATCTCTCTATCTAGTATATATTCTGACTCATAATTTATGTCTTCTCTTTGAAGTTGTTGGATTCTTACTGCCACCCTTTCGTGCTTACCCTCTTGTTGTGTTCCTAACAACCTCTGTTCCATCTCCATAAATTTACTTCCAAAAAGTAAATAGTCCTCCAATTTCCTTTCTACTTGACTCCTTTCAAATACAACACTATGTTGTTCATCAAGCCCAACATATTTCTTAGTAGTATAATATCTTTGTTCCATGAATCAAACTTTTCCACAGATTCTTCTTCTTTCATCTTTATTTGGCTGCTCATCTGTGCCATATTTCTTCCAGCATCTACAACTAAACTTGCACTCACAAAACAATTGTTAAAATAAAAAACATCAGGCTTATATGCATTATCTTCCTTTGGCAACAATTCAGTTTTCTGCTCTATTTCTTTCTCGTTTGTCAGCACATCAGTATGTTATTTTGAATTATCAAAAGATTTCATGAGACTGTCAGCTAGTCTCTACTCCACATCATATGCTCTGATGATGTCTTTCTGTCCTTGTTCACTGTAGTGAACTTCTTCCTTTGCAATCATACTATCATACTCCGAATCTAAATTTCCCAGCAAATACTCTAGAAATGCAATTTCTCTGTGAAACTTCATAAGTACTTCATCATTACTTATGATCCATACATTTATAAATGAATTATCAATTTCAAAATTACAAGGCTCAATAGTTTCACCTATTGTTTCACATATTAGTTCTTCAAACTGAACTTCATCTCTTTTTTCCATAAGAAATCATCCCTGTGTGGTAACAGATTCATTATTAAGTTCTTTATACTGAAATAAGTAATTTCCTTCCTCAATCAAGATATATTCTCCCTTATCCTTTACCTCAGACTATTCATCCTCTGAAAGATACTTTTCCATACTTTTGATAGCTTCAAAAGATTGCTCATCCTCCGCAAAACCCTTCTTTGTTAGTGACCAATCATTAGATGTCCTTTCTCCAAAGGTTAAATCCTTTGCATATGTTTCTTCCTTCTTAACATCTTCCAGTAGATGTCCTCTTTTTTCACTGATTGTCTCAAAAGCTTCCATGTTTATTTCCAATGTGCCTATCATCATGATGAACTGATGATCCTTTAATATGTTTTCAGCCAACATAGTCTCTTCTTCAAGTTTACCTTTAATCTCTTGTTGTTTACCTTCTCCAAGAGCTATCCTTGTCTTATAATCTACATTAATATTCTCTTGTATTTTTTCTGCATCCACAGACAAACTATCGGTCTTAAAAACATAATACCCTTTTGTTTCAGCCATCATATCTCCTTGCTATTCTGATTTTCATTTATGACTTAGAAATTCCTCGATGGTCTCCTTTTCAATCTCCTCAAGCCCTTCACTTGGTTTCTTGATATCTTTCCCCAACTGTATATGAGACCTATCTATCCCATCTTGTTCCAGAATATAATTTAGATTCTGCTTATCTTCTTCCTCCTTTATGATAATATCAACAAATTGTCCTTGTTTACGTGTTTCACCTGCAAATATACACAAATTGTCAGACTAAAAACCATGTAACCTTTTGGCCTCACTTGAATTTTCAGTCTTCAAGTCTTCATCTTCACTGAGAACTTCACCTTGATCTGCTTCACAAATGGACACTTCCATTTCCATTTCCATCTTAGCTTCTCTGAGTTTTCCCATTAGCCACCTTACTTGTCTCTGTTGTAGCCTTCTCTGCAACTTATGCCACTTCACTAGCTTCTTCTTCAATACCCAACCTAGTATATGGCTTTCCTCAAGTATCCTCCTTAATGCATCGAGTTGTTCTTTTAACTCTACAATTTCTTTGTCAAGTTCCTCTTGACTCATCTTCTTGCCATTTGCCTTGGCATCCTATTTCTTCATCTTTCTTCTCCCGTGGTCTTCCTCAGAACCTCTGTTATGACTATCAGTAGCTATCTTCTTCTCCTCTCTCTTCATGAGCTCCTCACTCACTCACTATGAGTTGCATTAAAGCTTATGCAACAAAAACTCCTCCTTGTTGCAACTTAGCTCACCGGGCTTTCCTCTGTACTTGGTTTTTTGGCAAGCCCTTGGTTCTCTATCTTTGGAATATCCTTTGAGCACTTCTCTCTACTCCTTCTAGGCCTCAACTCTTCTGCACTTCTCAAGAACATAATTTTCCTCTTGCATTTCAATCACAATGAAATACTTGGTTCTATCCACCTCTTCTTTCACTTAGAAAGTCTTACTAGCTTCTTTCATCCCTTAGCAATTCTACCCACATTCTCTATGGAATTGCCTTTGTGATCTACAACAATACCTCTGCAGTAACAAGTCTCCTTCTTTCTACATATGCTTTACTAAGCTTCTCTCCTCTATGCTCAGTCTCTTAGCATTTCTCTAGTTCTTTCCTCTGGAACCAATTCAGGCACTCCTTGCTGTAGATGTTCCAACCTTCTCACATTCTTTTGTTGTTATCTATGCATCAATGTACAAAAACACATTCTTCAATCAAATAAAAAAAAAACATATCACCTCACCTTCAAGATCTCTGCATGATCTTGTTCCACCATTCCACCTGTACCTTGAATGGATTGTCCTCTATTTCATGCATCTGCAGGTTTTGCTACACATCACCTCTGTGTGCCTACTTTCTGTTAGATTAGAATCCAATCCTTCCTTGCCTGCATAAACATCTTTGGCACATAACTTCGTTCTATTTTAATACCAATTGTTTCAATTATAATTCTGCTCTGATACCAAAATGACACAGGGTTACCCTTGCTTACACCCACAATATGCATGTAAAATGCATAAGCACATTTGTCCCAGGAATTTCAACTCTCTAAGGAGTAAAATCTTCATTTAGAATATGGTTAAGGGCCCTTTCTTAATCTCTGCTGAATAATTTATAGACTAACCAAGTCTAACCCTTAATCCATCCATTCCTTTCTATTGGGACTCATTCACCCTCATAAACCTTAGTTTAAACCTTAAGCCGCATATAATCAAACTCCACACTTTGCTTTGTTATATTGGACTTAACCACAAAACTCTCTCTTAACATTGTTTATGCGTAAACTTAACCCATAGACCTTTATCCCCTTTAATTCTATTATAAGCCTCGTATAATGGGAATATATACAAACACATGAAAGCTTACATTTTCTGCTTTTCCATATTCTTGGCGCATTTATCAATGCTTACCTTTATCAGGCTCATTCTCCACCTTATATTTCCCTCCATTAGATCTGACGGTTGATGGGAAAACCCCACTCCAAACACATAAGCCGAACTTCAAATAATGATGAACTACGCTCATAAATTGTTGGGTCCGCACATCAAAGAAACCTCCACAGTGCAACTCCTTCCTTTCTTTGATTTCCGATTAAATTAGGACCGTTGATTTGGCACTCGATTTGACATTGGTCGCTTAGCCAGACCAATTGAGCTTGCACAATAATACTCCACCGTTGATCTGCACTCGATGGATTTGACAGTTCACAATGATTTTGAGTAGACAACAAGCATGGGGATTAACTACCTGATAAAGCAGTTTCCTCTTTCCTCCTTGCTGCTACGTGTCACTCGATTAGTGGAATCGGGTGCTCACCCTTCAATACCACTTACCACTTCTGCCTCACCCGAAAACACACTTTTGTTTATAAAACCACCTTCCTTCGTGACTAACACCTGAGCTTGTTAGTGCCTGGTGACCATAGATCTTCTACCATCGACGGATGGGACGACTCCTCTGGATTCCTCTTCCGCCAACACTTTCAATTAATCTTCACCGTTCATTTCATGATTCCCTTCTATGTGATTTAATCCTAATCATTCATTTCCTTTGTCCTTGTCTATTGATCTTCAATATCTAGTGGTTCCTGTGCATCAATGACTTGCTTCATTGTTTGTCCCTTTACTTTGACTTTACTTCATTTCTTCAGTGTTTACTCTATGGTTTCAAGTTTCTTCAAAGGTTTTGTACTTCTACTTTCATTGTTCAACTCACTCTTGAGCTTTACCTTTGCGAAGTCTCACATCGCAGTCTCTCAAGAGCTTCACTCTGATCCTTCAACTAGATTCGAAGACCCACTATGATTCCTCTGAATCATTCTCCTTCTCTATGTAGTTCTACAGAACTTTGCTTGCAACCTCTTTTATAGAACCTACAAATTCACATATAATTCATTCGATAAATACTTGTTTCACACACTTACACAGTTATGGTATCGAGATTCTCTATCTCTCAAGCTTGATCTTCAATACCAGTGGCCTCTTCTTCTTTCCTGTAGGCTTATAGTCGAACCTCTCTACTATCTAATCATCTTACTCCTATTTATAACTTTTAGGCTTACAGTTATACCAGAAAGGTTATGTTGAACTAATTCTAGTTTAGATCCTCAATCTACTGAACTGACTCCTAAATTTCCTCTAAGTCCACTTCTAACTCCAGTTAATCCCTGAGAATCCTCTCTAGTTCCTCAAATCATGAAACTACCTTAAGAGTTATAATTGACTTCTAACTCTCTCATCATTATTAACCACTGATGTCCTCCTTCATTCGAGAGCATTTAGAAACATCCTCAGAACATCTAATTAATTCCTATTCTAATCACTTAAACATTAATGATTACATACATAGGAATCCAACTTCCTTGAAAATACAAGACCCCCTATGTCTACTAGAATACGATTAAATTGTTGAGCTGAATGCTCCTCCATCACTATTCCCGAAGATGATGTTGACGTTGAAGAGTGCTCCAAATGGATGCTATGATTCTTCATTGCTGCTTCCAAGGCTTCCATTTTCTCAAAGCATTTGGGTTCTAAGTGGCCATCTCAGTTACAAAAGTGGCAATGTCTATCAGTCTTCTTCCCTTTGCTTTTATTTGACTTATCATTTTTTTGGAATGACTTTTCATTTTGAGACTAAAATTGCTTAGGACCCTTATTTGATTTAGGACCATTCTTTTTAGGATACTACTTCTTAGGATTCTTTGAATTTGGTTGTTGCTAGACAGCTAATGCTTTCTTAGAAGAGTTTCCAAGATTAAGAAGACCAACATGTAAGAGCTTTTCTTGTTCTCTTATTAAAGAATCACAAAGGCGTCAAAAGAGGGGGACTTGTAGTCTTGTCCTTGAGAAATGAAGGCTTCTCTAATAGAATGGAAGGTGGAAACAAACACAAAGTATGTTGGTTTCAACTTAGTAAGAATGGAGTAGATAAGGCTACCATCTTCCTTCCTAAGCTTAACATCGTCCAAGAGAAGTCTAAGGGTCTTGAACTTGGACAAAAAATCTTCAATGGAAGAAAAATTATTGCTGTCCAACATAAGCAACTCATTTTTGAGTTGATGGGCTCTAATTTGATTTTTAATTCCAAAAGCTTTAGTGAGTTGTTTCATTTCTTCATTAGGGTCATCAAGTTCTGCGATATGGAATCTAAGGTCTGGAGAAATAGACATCCCTATCAACCCAGATGCTTGATCTTGCCTATTTCCCCATTTTGCTACCTTATCTTCATCTTTAGGTTTAGCTTCTTAACCTCAAGCTATAATGTAACAATCTTTACTTATAAGTAAATCCATAATGTAGGACAACCATTGGAAGTAGTTGGTGCTGTCAAGAATAGCTTGGCATGGAATTTCCATTTTAATAGAAAATGAATATTTAGATGTTGAAACTAAGTGTTCCAATGGAAAGATCTTGAAAAATTGAGCTGATTAAAAAATATGTGTCTGAAAATGACTTCTGGATGAAGAAGTTATGTATTTTTGAAGAAAAGTTGTTGAGGATGTCAACGAAGTGCACGGATGTGTGGAAGTGAATGATAATGTTATATTCTAAGAAAAAATCCCCCCCCCCTTCCATGCTTAATCTAATTAGCTCACCTTAAAAAAAATTATGTGACCCAGTTTTATAAATAAGTGAAAGTCACCTTTACAATGGTACTTTATGAGCTACCCACTAAATTGTAACTTAAATAAAAGATAAAGAGACTTTAGGATTATAAGTGACTCACTTTTTACAATGGGTGAGAACAGTTTTACATAAAGTAACTTTAAAACATAAGTTACATGTGATTTTTGAAAAAGTAACTCAACAAAAAGAAAGACTTCAACCCAAGAACTCTATTCTCATAAAGTAACTTTGGACCAAGTGAGCTAGTTTACAAGTTTAGTAATTTTTGGAAAATAGGAAGAGGTGGTTTTTTATTTTTATTTTTTTAGTCACTAAAGCTTTGGGGTGCGTGCTTACCTGAAAAAACTACTTTTACCTACAAAACAGAAACAACACAACCCAACACGGACATGAAAAAAAACAAACCTTATGGCTTGAAGTTAGCTTTCACAGGAAACTAAATATTTCCCTCAATGTTTCTAATTTTTTGAGATCACACTAAAGCATGACAGAAAAGAGCATATGCATGAGAAAAATCCTTCCTTTATGTTTCTGATTTGCGCAAATTTCAAAGAGTCACGGGGAAAAGATCATATGGGGAATTGAAAGGTCTAGATCCAGTAATAAAAAAACAGAGAGTTAAATAAACTGAAATAAATAGAGAGATGAATAACTAAAACTGCAAATAAAGATTGTATACCTCTAGATATTAAAAATGACGTAGCTAGGGCTACGAGAATCCTTTTCGCATGAAACGAAATGGGTTCCTCACTGGAACAAATGCTCCTAACACAATAGAGCAATCCTCTTGGCCTAAAAGTAGTCAGAAACAATACATCTAGGAAACGATAGTCAGATGTAGTTGTACCAGCTTTGGATTTGGATCACAAACGAATGCGACCCTCAAATAGCTCTGACACCATGTAGAAATTTGTAGGGTAAGTTACCCATATAGAACATCAAAGGACACCACTCACAAATAGATCACAGATCAATACACTAGTATTCTTGATGTGGTTAAAACCCTCAAAGAGGGAAACAGTCCATGGCCTGAGCCTATGCGGCCACTTCAGGCAATTTATCAATAAAAGAAAGAAAATTTACCTAAGATTATCTCATGAATGATCACCTTACAAATGACCCTCCATGCTCTTTAAATAGAGATCATTGACCAATCAGGTGTTAAGCCATGGATCAAGTGTCAGTAATATAGAGGAGAGAATGAACCGTCAGATCGCTTCATGTCTAGAACATATCATGAGCATCTGATTATAAGTTACAAAAGTACATATTTTGTTGGAAATAATACTGAGAGGGGGGGGGGGGGGAAACGGTGTTAGCAATTTAACGATTTTTCATTTCCATAAGCAAATTGATATACGCTACTTGTATTAATTCAACATGTGTATATATGCAATTGTGTTTAAAGAAAAACCGTGTATATCTTGCAAACTTCTAATTTAGTTAGTTCATCTTAATTTGTGTATCAGAACCATAAAACAGTAATCAAGTGCAGTAAACAGTACAGGTAATCACACACATGAACACAATATATAAGGTGGAAACCTAATGTGGGTGAAAACCACCTGCTGGAATTCATCTCTATCTTCTTTTAATAAGAAACTTCTTTTTACAATATTTATGTACTGGTACAGTCTTACACCAGTACGCAGGCTTCTACCTGCAGAAGCCTACAACTTTCTCTCGTTCTCCAGCTTATCCTAGAAGGGAGCTACAACCCCCTTAGCTCTTGTACTAGCTGATGTACTAGTACATAGGTGCTGACCTAGAGAAGGCTACAACCTTTTCTTTTCTTCCAGGGACCGTGTTTCATAAATTTTTAGACTGGATCCATCAATAACATCAATCAAACATCAAATGTATCTACATTAACCAATATCCTTTGCACCAACCAAAAACTAAATCAAACGATCACTTCTTTGAATGTTGTAACAAGAAAATAGTAACAGCTACCAGAAACCAATTTTGAACCCAGAACACTACAACAATAAATAGAAGTAGCTAAAACATATTTTATGAGATGTACACTACTTCAATATGTAGAACCTGCGTGCATACTCTGCTATATTAAGGCAAACATGCATATATGCTATTTTGAATTACCGAACATGTGTGTATATGCACCCTTGCTATGTTGAACCTGCATACAGATCTGTAAAAGATAATTTACCCTTTTCAACTATTCAGACATCAGTTATACCTAGATCATCAGATTTATAGATCAAGTCATGCGCCTAATATAAAAGATCAAAATCACACAAAGATACTTCTCTTCAAGCCTTAAGATCTTGACCCATCAATACAACTTATCCTTCTTCTAGCACTCAGGTTCCTCGTTGATTCAGATCTAGTTATGCACCATAACCCAATGATTAGTATTCTAGATATTTCTCTTCATAAGATATTCAATGTTTGGGTGCCTTTGCCTAATGATCTCGTCCACCTTTTATAGTCTTAGGCCTTACTCAATACCATGGTCCAAAACCACTTAAAACCAGTATCTAGATCCAAATACCGGGGTTCAACACTTCGGATGAGATACCACGGTCTAAAGACATAGGTCCAAATACCAAGGACCAGAAACCAAGTTTTCCAAACTGTAAGTGCTTTTCTATGCATGAAAGTGCGTGTATACACATGCGCTCCCTTTTGTCTGTGAATCCACTTATATACGCGGCTTTATCAATGGGAACCTGTGTATAACTCCTTTTCCTTTATTCTAAGAGCCTGTGAGCCTGAACTGTCATCTGAGTGATTTGCTGAGTGAGTTGCCATCAAGGAGAATACCTGTGCCATAGTGCCAAGCCTGTGTCATAATGCCAACAATATCCCCCTTTGGACTTGATGGCAACCCCAAGTCACTCCCCCCCTTTGTCATCAAGGGCAAAGGGTTATGGTCCCCCCAAGTACATGCTAAAATCTTTTCTCTTTCGTGTTGTCCACACTGCCCCTGACTATAGGTAGTGTCTGTAAAAAGATGTTCTACAAGAAGAACATGACTCTGTGCATCATAAATGACCTTCCTATCACCACAGACTCATACATACATCCATCGCCCAACTAAATGGGGATATACCATAATTGACTCATTCACCCAACCAAGTTGGGATATACCAAAAATTTATACATGATAAAACAAGAATATTACATCATCCATCCCGGGCATTGTGGGGAAACAAAATAGGTCATTACATGACCTTGATAATAAAAGAAATACATGACATAGAGACAAAATATCTAAGACAAGACTATGATAGTAATTAAAAACTATCATCAGCAGCATCTATCGATCACCATCCGGACCATCAACCATGATCTCCCTCTCCATCTGAATCAAGAAGAACTATGAAGTTGTACCAAGATATTCTAAGATAATGCCAACAATGCATTATTAAAAGTATATGCTCCCCCTGAACCTATGCTAGATGGTCTCTATCAGACCCATATTAGACTGTTTTCATCCTGAGCCTAGCCCACTATTTTTCTTCAAACCAACATATACGCAATTGCATCCACAGAAACCGGTGTATGTACGCGGATGCTCTTCATGGAACTTGCACACAACAAATTTTCTCTGAAATAGATAAGTGTCAATAGCAAGATGATGAATCAACTACTCCCAGCTTCTGTATGAGGTATTCAAATGTCTCACTAGGTAGTGGTTTGGCGAATATATTAGCAACCTGTTCCTTGGAGGGAACATACTCCAATTTGACCTTTTGTTCAAGCACTTGTTCCAGGAGAAAATGATATTTGATAGGTATGTGCTTAGTCTTTGAATGCATGACTAGATTCTTTGAAATACTGATTGCACTTGTATTATCACATAAAATGGAGATAGGTGGAGTACAAGTGAGTTGAATGTCTTGCAATGTTTGCATCATCCAAAGGAGTTGTGTGCAGCAAGATGTAGTAGCCACATATTCTACTTCAGCTGTAGATAATGCAATTGAACTTTGTTTCTTACTGAACGAAGATACTAATCTGGAACCCATAAAGAATGCACCACCACTAGTGCTTTTTTTGCCATCCATGCTTCCTTCCCAATCTGCATTTGTATATGCATGAAGTGTGAGATTTGTATCTCTAGGATACCATAAGCCAAAGTTTTGAGTTCCTTGAAGATATTTGAAAATCGTTTCAACTACCTGAAGGTGTGCTTCTTTTGGATTCACCTGGAATCTTCCAATTATTCCTACTGCATGCATGATGTCTGGTTGGGTGCCTGTCAGATAGAGCAGAATACCAATCATGGATCTATAGGTTCGTTGATGTACTACTATTGATTCATCATTTGCACTGAGGCTGCATCCTGTTACCATAAGGGTACATACTGGTTTCGAATCTTCCATGTCATATTTCTTCAAGATCTGCTTGAGGTACTTGGTTTGTGATAGAAAGATACCATCTTTGTTTTGTTGGACTTGTAAACCAAGAAAATATGTGAGCTCACCAAGCAGGGACATTTCAAATTCTTTCCGCATGAACAAAGCAAAGTTTTGACTCATGGCTTCTTCATTGCTACCAAAGATGATATCATCAACATACACAACAAGTGTCAGCAATTTATCATTGTAAATTTTTATATATAGATTGTTATCTGTTGATCCTTTTGAAAAACATTGTTGATGGAGGCATTTGTCCAGACGATAATACCAAGCCCTTGGAGCGTGTTTAAGACCATAGAGAGCCTTTCCAAGTCTGCATACAAGTTTTGGATCATTTCCAAGGATAAATCCATCTGGTTGCTCAATATACACTTCTTCTTCTAAGTCTCCATTTAGAAAGGTAGATTTTACATTCATTTGATATACTTTAAACTTCTGAAAGCTTGAAAGAGCAACGAACATTCTTATGGCTTCAATTCTGGCAACCAGTGCAAAATTTTCTTCAATGTCTATACCTTATTGTTGAGCATATCCTTTACAAACAAGTCTGGCCTTGTTTCTAATAACATCTCCATTTTCATTAAGCTTTTTTTGAATATCCATTTGGTCCCTATGACACTCTTATCTTTAGGTCTAGGAACCAATTCCCAAGTGTTATTCTTTTCAATCTGCTCACGTTCCTCATTCATGGCCGTGAACCAACATTCATATTTGCATGCTTCACTTATATTTCATGGTTCGATGGAGGAGAGCAATGCTAGATAGCTTGAAGCTTCTGTAATAGTTCTTCTTGTTTATACACCTGCCTCTTTCTGCCCCAAAATTTGAGTCTCTGGATGGTTCTTCTGGACATACCTGGATGGAGTCTTTTCATCTACACTTATTTGTTCTTTTGGTGCCTCATAAGTTTCTTCTTAGCATTAATCTGATTTGATGTTGAAGGATAGTCATCATAATCTTCAAAATCTTTGGTTTTTATCTGCTTTGGATTGTTGCCTACTTCATCAACCACCACACCAATACTTTCAACAATTTTTCCAAGTATTTTATCGTAACACTTATATCCTTTACTTCGGGAAGAGTAACCAAGGAGAATGCCTTCATCTGCTCTAGGTTCAAACTTGCTAAGCTTTTCATCAGTCCTTTTGATGTAACATTTGCTTCCAAAAACTTTGAAGTATTTTATAGTAGGAGTCTTACCATACCAAAGTTCATGAGGAGTTTGATTTTTGTTTACCTGGACATTTGTTTTGTTGAGAATAGTAAGGACAACAAATGCAGCTTCACCCCAGAAGGTTGCAGGAGTTCCAGACTCATCAAGCATAGTACGAGCCATTTGTTGAACCATTCTATTCATCCTTTCTACCACTCCATTTTTTTGAGGAGTCCTTGCAGTAGAGAATTCCCTTCTTATTCCATGTTCTTTACAAAGGTCAAAAAATTCATCCGAGGTAAATTCCCCTCCTCGATCAGACCCGAGGCATTTGATTTTGCGATCTAATTCATTTTCAACCGAGGCATTGAATTCCTTGAACTTTTTAAAAGCTTCATCTTTATGATTCAAAAGTCTTATCCAACACATCTTGGAAAAGTCATCAATGAAAAATATAAAGTATTCTTCTCCACGAGGTGACTTTTTCCATGAAGGACCACATAAATCAATATGGACAAGTTCAAGTGGCTTACTAGCTGATCCTTCCTTCTCAGGGAAATGTGTTCTAGTTTGCTTACCAAATTGACATGATTTGCATATTGTATTGTCTGGAATTCTGATGTCAAGAAGATCGCGAATAGCCTGATATTTGCATGCTTTCCTTATCTGAGGGAAGCTTAGATGCCCCAATCTTCTGTGCCATACCCCGTGTTCATCATTTTTTCTTAGATAACATTGTTGTTGTCCTCCCTTGACTATGTATAAATTATTTGGAGTTCTTATGCCTTTCATCATTGTTTCTCTTGTATCAAGCTCATGAAGAATAAATCCGTTTGATCAAAATACTACCTCATTTCCTTGATCACACATTTGACGAACACCCAATAGATTATGCTTTAAGCCATCAACATACATAACATTTCCAACTTTCACCTTTTCTTTTAAAAGAATAGAGCCTTTACCTTTTATGAGTGCAGGGGTGTCATTTTCAAATGAGACCTTCCTTCCCTTTTCTAAGGCACTCTGTGACTGAAGTTTTTCTTTATCACCTGTCATATATTTTGAGCATCCACTGTCGACGTACCACTAATTTTCTTGTCCTTCCGCATATAAGGTTATACCACATCTTTCTGTTTGTGCTTCTTTCTTTCTCCATGTTTTCGGACCAAATGAAGCTTGCTCCTTCTGATATGTTTGCCGAAACATACTCCTGCATTCAGAATCTTCATGATCAAAGTTGTTACAAATAGAGCATTCTTGTTACATAGTAATTTGTCACCATTTTTCACCGTCCCTGTTACCCCTCTCCTACACCTTGGAGGACCCATTCCAGGACTTGTGAGAAGTGACAAGACTTGAAACCACTTGCATAATTCACCTCTGAACATGAGCTTCATATGCCCTGAAGACATCTCCTACACCTTGCCCTTAAAAATAGCCCTTTTTACATTAGCGCTGGCCCGCTGTGTTCTACCTGCACCAATGGGGAAAATCCTATAAAAGGGGCGCGCCATTAGCACTCTCTCCCAGAGTCGCAATCGCCCCAACCTTTTTGGGCAAAGTTTTTAACCAATCAACCTCCGAAAGTTCTATCCAACTCATTCACCGACTGAATCCAAGTTAAGTGAGGATGGTTTGGCTTCGAATCTCCTTGAATGGGAAGTAGTTTTCCACCATTCCATAGAGGTTTCCAAGTGATGAAGCCAAATCCATTATTGTTGTGATTGATCTTATTCCTTCCTTTTCATCTATAAAAGCTTGTCTCCATGACTTGAGCAAGCTAGTTCTAGTTCTAGTTCTAGTTCTAGTGGTAATTATACTTGTGCTGAAAGGAAGATATCAAGAGATTAGAGTTGCAAGAGCCTTCTTTGTGTCCATAAGGCTTAACCTAAGTAAGGAGATCTTGTCACCAAAGAGAAAGAGGCTTGTCCCTCATCCCTTCAAGCTTTGCAAGACTTGTGTAGCTGAGCACCCAGCCAAAGGAGGACTTGACGTCAGGACGCTGGTTGTATTCTCCTTTGTTGATTATCAATAATAGATGACTATCATTATGGTTCCATTCTCATTGTTGTAATGATTAATGTTGAATTATATCCTTCCTGACTGATGTATAATTGCATATATTAGATTTCACGCTTCTGTTTGTGTTGTTCTGTTTGTGTGCAGGTGTCCATTCATGAAGATAGTGGAGGATTGTGACCAGCCAAGGCAAAGGAGCGTGGGCAACGTCTCTTCTACAAACGAAAGCGTTGGGATCCAAGTAGGTTTTCATCACCTACCTTTTATTTTCAATTAGGAGCTTGCGTGGTAGCATTGTTTGATTGTTTCTAGACCCGTTCTGGGCTAGTAGGGATCACCTCTATCTGTAGAGGGGATTTACCTCTCCAACAATTTGGCGACTCCACTGGGGAATTTAGCTTGTTGTTTAATTTGTAAACTTAGATGGAGTCTAAAGCACGGCCAGATAGCCTTCAAACACTACTACTTTGCATTAGTGAAGTATATCAAAGCCGCTTTAGTCAATCTCTGGTTTGGTTTACGGACTGAACAATTCGGAGTTTGTCTTACCTCTTTGGTTTTCTCTTGTTTTCTTGCTTGGATAGCTTTTTGGATTGAATTTCTTGCTGCCTCTTGCTTCCTGACTTGCCTAGATACTGTAAATAGAGCTTTAGACTGCTTATTTTTCGTTTTAGCTTGGCAAACTTCATTAGCGTGATTTTCCCTTTGAAAGTCATGGTCCTTGTTGCTAACTGACAACCCGCGCCAATCCATGTTAGCGCGAGTTATAGCCTGACAGTCGTGCCAGGCCTCTCAGCTTTTTGAGTTCACCTGTTTGCCTGCCTTCTGAGCTTGGATTTGCATTTTGCCACGTATTTTTCGATTACTGGAGTGTGTTTGATCCTTGTCTGACTAGTTCTTAACCTTTGTCCTTCGGGTGTTTGCCTCTTTCTATCAATTTCACACCTTAACCCTAGGACATCTAGTGGCCGTGTGTGTCAAGCCTTCCGTAGGACTTTTGGGTTTCTTGATTGTCCAGTCGACTTTGCGATTGCTTTTTGCACTTTTTCAGTGATTGGTGAAGCGTTTTTGGTTGATTTCCGAGTGACTTGCTTCTTTCTTGCTTGGATTTCATCCTTGCCTTGTTTGAGCTTAGATCACATAGCTCGTACAAGCTTTTTCTTTTCTTTTGGTTTGGAGAATTGTTTTGGTGTCTTGGGATTTCATTGTGTTTTCATCCTTTTGCGTTTAATAGTTAATGGAATAGAACTTTTCGTTGATTCATATTATTGAAAGAAAAAGTTTTATTTAGTTCCCATTAGCTGCATTAGGTTGCCTGATCGATTGTGCTCATTTTGTTTGATTGAAAACTCTTAACTCTCCCATAGTTAGTATTCATCAAACGAAATGGTATTCTTTGGCATATAGCTTGCATCTAGGCAATTGTGAAAGATCACATACGGTAGGGCCTAAAATCGAAACTTAACTAAAGATCAACCATAAAATAAAATGAATCAACTTAAAAATGCATTGGAACATAACACTCACATTCTAGAGGTCTAGGCTAGAGACGTGCTCCGGCGTCGTTAAACCTAGTCACTTCTGTTCTCGCATTAAGGTTGGGTGATTCCTCCTTGTGTGATTCAATTGTGGTCTAGTACGGACTTGGGCTCCCACGTACCGTCGCGTATATATGGAGAGACTCCACTAAGTTTTCATCCTTGATCCATAGGAAGCCGTGTCTGCGGCCTTACAAGCCGTAACGCACCGAACACAGCATTCGGGAAGATTGACTGCAGTACCGAAAGTCCTTGGTTTTCATACGATTGCCAAGGTGTATAAGCAGTTTTACGGATTGTCTGGTAAACCCCTTTCCTAGTTTCTCCAGAGTAGTCACTTTTTGATCCTTTTCAGACTCTGTAAAAGAAAAGGCTCTATTGAGCATTTGTCACTTCGGGCTCTTTAAACATTCGAAGGAGACTAGAGTCATCTTTTTTCCTTTTCTCGACTCTTAAAACATGAAAAGGTCAAGTTGTGTCCTAATGTCCTAAAAATTTATTTGGCCACGATAACATTCACCTTGTTAGATCTTGTTTGCATTTAGTTTTGAGTAGGGTATCTTATCGTTAGCTTGTCTAGGGTCTTTGTTTGATCATCCTGGCAGATCCATCGATCCCATCTCCTGTCCCAAGTGACCAAGGGTCTCCATCTTCTGCTGCCCCTGAGACACCGGTTCGTGGTGACACTTTCCCTATTGTTCCAAGTGTCCAACCGTTGAACTCTCATGCTCCAGAGGACGAGCTTTACGACTTGTTTTAGAACCCTGTTTGGGAGCCCTCTGAAGAGGATTTTCCCACTACTCCTGTTGGTGTTGCATCTCCGATGGCTTCTTCCGACATGGAGGATACATCTCCTGTGTCGAGTGGAACACATGTTATGTCGAGTATTGACACTCCCATTGCGATTACATCCCCAGTTATCTCTACGCCCTACACTGTTACTCCTCTCGGTATCACAGTGTCAGCGTGCTATAGATCTCTAAGGGATGCTATGAACTCTGCGACTTCCTCTTCTGTGTGGGATCACAACATTGTCCCTACCACGGGACCATTTGTTTCCCAAGTTCACCGTACTTCTGTTACATCAGTTCCAACCAATCCGACCGTTTGTGTTGCGTCATCAACTCCAGTTGCTAGTGTCGTTACAACATTTTTTGCTGTGACTTTTGTTGCCGACCCATCTCGAGGCCTGGTACAAAGTGGTCCATCGGCACATACTGCTAGAGTTGTCCATCCCGCAAGTGGTGCCCCACCTCTTTCTAATGCTATTTCGGCAGGGGGGGCATATTCCCAATACTTGCATGTTTTCCAGAACCCGGGCGGGCAAGGCCCCTATTATGATCCTGTCAATCATTATTTGTATACCTCCTTGCCAACTGAGCCCTATGTAGAGGCTTCAGTTCCATTGAATGTGGCTTGGGGTACCGCTGGATATGGTGGTGGCCAATTCAATCCAAGTCAAGGGCAGCCATCCCAAGGACCACCCTATCAGGGTCAACCATCTTACTCGCAGCCTAATCATGGGCAGCATTATTATGGCTAGACCTATCCAGGTGAACCTGGAGGCTTGCAAGGACAACCCTATTAGGGACAACATTTAGCCTCTAGTGGTCCGTCTTATACATATCTTGGGCAACCTTCTGGAAACCCGGGACAACCCTATGCTCAACAAGGACAACCTGGGCCCCAGCAGGGCTACCCTTCGGGGCAACCCTATGGGAACTCGGGGCAACCTTACGGTCAGGAAGGTCAACCCAGAAACCAACAAGGCTACCCTTCTGGGAAAGGTGGCCATCCTTACACACAGCAAGGCTAGCCCAATGCTCAGCCCAATCAACCATCTGGTCTACAAGGACAACCTTCGGTTGCGCAAGGACAGCCCAACGCCCAACAAGGTCAACCTTTTGGGTAGGCGGGCCCATCTCAGATCCAACCAGGAAAACCTTCCGGCCAGATGGCCCAACCTTACTCTTCGTAAGGATATCTTTCTGTGGAGGTTCAACTGGGAATGCAGATGGTTCCTGCTTCGCAGCCTCAACCCGGTTACCAACCCCAGAATCAAGCTGGTCTCTAGTCACAAGGTGGGTACCAATCCCAACCTTCTTATTCAGATGGGTACCAATCCCAGCCTTCTCACCAAATGCCGCCTGGTTCCGAGGCTCAATATGGAGCACAACAACTGTATGGATACCAACAACCCCAGGGACAAAATCAAATTGCCCCGTATCAAAATTACCAATAGTCGCAGGCCAACCCTTATCAAAATTATCAACAACCTGTAGGGTAGTATGGTAACCAATGGGGTGCTGGGGGGCAGAACCAGTATCAACCATCCAGTTCCGGATATAACGCTTAGGGACAAAATTCTTATGGACAGGGTCCTTTTGGACCTGGTCCATCTGGACACGGTCAGTGGGGGCAACCAGTAACTGGATGGAATTCTGGCCCTACCTCGTATCCACAAATGTCCTTCAACCCACAGCTACCATTTCTAGTGACGTTGGAACTGCCCGATGTGTCGAAATTAACAAATGAACCCATTTTGCATAATCCACAATGGCCACCAGTTCCAACCAAGATACCTAGCGAATATCCCAAATTTGATGGCAAAGACGGAGAGGGCCCCTAAGCCCGTGTAATGACGTATCACTTATGGTGTTCGTCTAATTCATGGATTCATGATTCGATTCGACTTCACCTCTTCCAAAGGACTCTCACTGGTTCTGCCGCTAAATGGTACATTGAATTGACCTACGCATCATTTCAGGATTTTAATTCATTAGCTATGGCATTCCTTACTCACTTTCAATTACCCATTCGGTACGAGACAGGGACCCACCTCCTTACGTCTATTAAGCAGGATATAGCTACACACATCTCTGATCATATACATGAATGGAGAAGGTGTCGCCAGTTGATCAAGTTTTGGATTCCTGATCAACTCCTCACCGATTGGTTCACGACTTCCTTTGTCCCTAAGATTGCACGGGACATTGCTATGGGAGCCTGTGTGACTGAAGAGCAAGCAATCGCGCGTGCTCAGTACCTGGACTTAGCTTACTCTCATTTAGGTACCTTGTATGAGTATTTACCAGAAGCCCCAAGACCCGGTACATCCAAGGCTTCGCCGAAGCCATCTGTCGATGGAGTTATTGACTTTGTGAACCTGGCCTCTAAAAAACCATAATCAAACCCTGGGAAGAAAAAGTCAGGTGCTTCTAACAAAAACACTTCTCAGGGTGGTTCAAATTCTGGTACTACTTCCGAGGTCAACGCCGTCCAGTCCACCACGGCGGGTAAGGCCTCGAAAGGAAAGAAAAAGGGGAAAGGAAAAAATAAATCTGAACAACCTAAATAGGAATCCTCCAAACCTCCATCCGAGGAAGGAGCTAAGTGCAAACCCAAATATCCTTGCCTCATTTGTGAGGAGGATCACTATACTAAGGACTGCCCAAGGAGATCTGAAGTTAGTCGTTTGTTAAAAGGTGCTCCTGGGGTTCCTGCGGTTCTTAAAGATCCTTTTCCCTCTCAGCAGACTCAAATGGTGGCTGATCCATCTTCTTCTCCCTTCGGTTCCCAAGTCTTCATGGCCTGATCTATTCCTGTTCATGTAACGACTCAAGCAAAGGAATATCCGTCGTCCGCCGGGAAGGAGCCCGAGGTCCCCTCAAGTGCTCCTTCGTCCAGGTCTGGTCCACTCCATATTGAGAGACCAAGTACTGAGACGACCATCTGACCCCCTCCTAAAGGAGTGCTCAGAAGATCTTCTTACAACCCGAATGCTCGTGCCACCTAGCACTATAGCATCGTTGAGGACTTAGCACAGGCTCCGTCAGCTATGTCCGCCTTAGAAGTTCTCCAGATCTGCTGCCCTCAGAGGAAGTCCCTACTATCGGCCATTTGGTGGCATCGACCCGACAGATTCGGATCTGATTACCTTCGATCTCGAGAGCCATGTCCCTAAGCTGCCTAATCAGATCGCTTTTCTCATCCAAGTCATCATCAACTAAAAAACGATTCATCATACAGTTATTGATGAGGGCGCATCGACTTGCATTATGTCTATTTCTTGTTGGAAAGCGATCGGGTCTCCGACTCTGAGCCAGTCGCCTACGATGTTGGAAGCTTTCGATGGGAGAGAATCTCATCCTTATGGTATCCTTCAACAATTGCCAATCACCTTAGAAGGGAAAACCGTTGAAGTAGAAGTTGAGGTCGTTGACGCAAATGTCACATACAACCTCCTTCTGGGCCGGAGTTGGACGTATGCCATGTGTGTCGTGGCTTCATCCCTCTTCCATGTCATCTGTTTTCCTCACCAAGGGAAAATTGTCACGGTAGACCAGCTCTCCTTCTTTGCTTCCTCTTCTGAAGGAAATGTACCTTTCGTTGAACATACCTATATTCCTTATGAGAGCGTGGGAGTCGGGCTCTTCAGAGACCCTACCCTCATGGGTGTCTTTTCACTCCCACCTCCCAACCTTGCTTTTCTCGTTTTGGTTTCCACTCGCTCTGATCCCTCATTGCACTCTGTTGCGACTCTCGGTCCCTCTACACAAGGGGGCATTGATCCTCTAGCTTGTAACCCTCGCTCGGTCGGGGGGCATGGATAGATCATCGATGCTGTTGATCATTTTATAAAACAGGCCGAGACGACACCTACATTATCTAGGTCGGTTACACAACAGTGCGGTAAGGCAAGTCCTGAAATGGGCTTGACTTGAACTAAGTATCATGCGAGCTCTTTACTTTTGTACATACGTATGCTTTCAACAGTGCGTTGTGTGTGCGTGTTTGTTTAGTTTTGTAGGTATATCGACATGACTACTGCTTATTGTGTCTTTTGCTTCTTGAACAGATGTCTGGATCACCTTACGTTGGTTTCGCTGATGGTGCTTCCCGCAGTACCCGCAACTTGTCATCTGCGGCATGGGTGATCTACGATCCTCATGGTGAGTTAGTAGATATTCAAGGGGTGTGTTTGGGTTGTATGACAAACAATGTTGCTGAATATAGTGATGTGATTGAATTATTAGCTAAGGCGATTAACCTCGGAATTCGCACATTGGTTGTAAACTTAGATTCTCAACTTGTAGTCCACCAGCTCAACGGACGTTATTCCGTCAGAGATCATCGCATTTTAAGGTTGTATTTATGTGTTAAGTTATTGGAAAGAGATTTTGATTTCATTACTTATCAACATATTCCAAGACGACTTAATGCAGTAACCGATGTATTAGCTAACTATGTATTGGACAAACATCTACATAATATGTAAATCAACATAATACAAGAAGCATAAAATACAATAAACCATAACACCATTTATATATATATATCGTGTGGCGCACTGAGGTGCTCAAAAAATAAGTGTACATGTCTGGATAGAGTTTGTGTTCACCGTACATCTGAGACACATGTCTCTCAAAAAATATGGAGAAAATAAAGCCTAGGAGTCTAATCACGGTGGTGCTCATGATAGCACATCACCGCGCGCACCAATCGTCTCAGCAGGCGATGGACGCGAGTCGGCACCCCCACTGTGTGCCTCTGATATGCGAAAGGCACGTCCGTCGATCTCACGTAACCCGGAATCCCTTGGGTGAGCCCCTCGAGATTCTGTATCAGCTCTTCCCCCACGGTACCCCATGCCTGAGGGTTAGCTATAGGTTAGCCCCTCAGCGCTGTAGGTGACAGGCCGGCTAGTCGCTCTAGGCCAGCATCTGCATGTACATATAATCATCATCAGAACAGGCATGTATTTAAAAAAGAAAAGAAATGAAAATACATAAAATATCAAAAACAAGGAGTTCATACCTAACTCCTCTTCCCATTCCTCTCCCTCTGGTAATGGAAGGTCTGGGTCGCCCATGAAACTGGTTCCCGCGTAAGGCAAATCTTGGATCATGATCAGCTGTCGACGAAGCCATATAAAGAATTCGGGCCGCCATGACATCTCCTAGCCCCCTCCTCCTCTGGGCATCAGTGCTGCCTAGCGAGCCATCCTAGGCTCTCGTGGCAATGGATCGGCCACTATGACCCCATGGATCTCGAAAAGTGGTATTCGCTCCAAGAAGAATGATACCACAATCGAGCCATATGCAAACTGTTTCACATCAGCACGCTTACAGTTTGTAAGCTGCCTTTTGATATTAGTGAACACTGCTGTAGCCCAATCAAAAATGGTGGGGCTGAGGCATTCTGTCGCTAGTATCAGATGGTTCTTGCTCGCCTCATGGGGCGCTTGTACCCCAGCTGCACGTGTGATGGTGAATAAAATTGCCTTAAGAGTCAAGTCCCGGATGGTGTTGATAGCCACCTTAGCACTCTGTCTCCCGAATTGTGCTTCCAGGCATACTCGGGCTTTTACTTCGCCTATCTTCTGTCTAGAAGGTCTACTGCCAGTCAAAATGCAAACTGCCCCTCTCCGTGACAGTCCAATGATGCAGTATACATCGGATACCTCAAGCTCTAAGGTCTGGTTCCATAGACAAAATACTTGGTCGTCCACATCCCAAGCATCAATTATGAACTATAATAATTCAGGTTGGGATCGAATATATGATGCGAGGAAGAATTTTTTGAGGCCACAGTCCCTCAAGGCATTCATACACCCCTCATCTTCAATAGCCAAGGCAGCCACGACATCATGTTCTCTTTCTTTCCACTCTACCACCATTTTCGGCTTGTTTCCTGCACCCAAAAGGAGAAATAAATCATTACTAAAGCCTTGGAGAATTTATGAACCAAGAAAAATTCAAATTCAACGGGTAAATATATGTAAAAATTTGAGTTGCGCGGTTAGCACGACCCCCCTGGGTAATTTACCCCATTAGCGCGGGTCCGTGCCGGATACCCAGGCCAATGGGGCAAAGCCCTAAAATTAAAAATCCCCCCTTGCAGAGGCTCAATCAAGAATAAAATGCATGAAAAATGGTATAAAAATGGATCTAACGAAAGCGCCTCTTACCTGGAGCCGACGGAATCGCGAATGGTTCCACGGATTGGCTGTATTCACCACCTGAAGTTCACTCCCCAAACAGGCCACTCTCACTCTTAAAGAGGTAAAAAGTAAAAGTAATTTTGTTTTTTACATTTTCACCCTATTTATAGACTTTTTAACTCATTTTTGGGTTTAGAAAGGTTATTTTTGAATATTTTAATATATTTTTGGTCAAAAATGGATTTTACGCTTGCTTCTTGTGCAGTGACAGGTCCTTTACGCAACTTCGATGGTGAAACGAGTTGTATTTTATACTTTTTCGGACTCGGTAAATACATGAAAAAGTCACTGTAGAGTCATCTTTCAGCTCTTTTCTGACTCGCTAAACATGGAAAGATTGTCGAGTTGCTCCTCTTGACTCGTTAAACGTAAATAAGAGGCAGTCGTCTTTAAACTCTTTTCCGACCGTGTAAAAAACGAAAAGATCGTCGGGCCTTTGTTGTTTTAGGTTTGTTAATGGGAGCGAAATGAAATGATATCGATCGCTTTTTTACTTTTTTAGTTCGGTGTCACTACTCACGAAAAATACTCCTCGGTCGTAAAGGCCGGGCGGTTCTTTCGAGCTTAGTTTTATACTTTTTCGGGTTCGAGAGACACAACTTTACGAAAAAGGACATCCCTGGAGTTTCCTTTTTGCTGTCTTTTCAAACTCTCTAAACATGAAAAGACACAGAGTTTTTCCTTTATCAGACTCGTTAAAACCTTAATGATGTTGGATTTTGTCGTAATGACACCATTCAAGCATATGTTATCCCCGTCAAGCTTGCCATCCAAAAATAACCGTGGTACTCGCCAGAAATGATGGTGGAATAAAGGAATCATAATCGTCGTCGTCAGTAGTATGTCACTCTTGAACATGGCACTTTCTGCATTTGTGTCTGGGTGGGGACATCTCATCTCGTTTCACATTTGCCTCCATTTGACCATTCATCTGCTCCTCGTCTTGTCATCATGACCACTGATCATTTGACATCAAATACTGCCAAATCCGTTGTTGTGCCACTGATATGTTCAAGAGAATTTGACCTCTGCAGAATACTCAACCTCCCTCTGATAACTCACACAAAACATGTTTTCCTTCTCTGTCTCGTGTCGATGATGTGGGAAACATTATGGCCCACCTTCAATAAAGATCACTTCCTGTCAACTTCAGCTCATTATCCAGGAAGATGACCTAGAGACTCCCTTCAGGTACCTTGGAGCATGCATGCCTCAATGGCAGGGTCTTCTTGTTCGATGCGAGGTTTTCATCATTGGCCTCCGATCAGATGATTCTACCGGTGTTCGACACCGGATCATTAATTCGTAGGCCGTGGATTATACCTATAGTACCTTGAGGACCATCGTCATTATTGGTGGCCCCTCTCGCGTCTGTTAACAGTTTTCATCATTGACTGGTAATCAGACGATGTTCAAGCATGTTCGACTTCGACTCCTTTATTCACATGCTTGAACTTGTACTGTGTTCCGGACGAGTTGGAGCGCAAGACCCCGGATTGTGCATATTGAAATCCGGGTGGCTTTTTGTGGATTATTGTAATCAGCACATGACTCATTTATTGGATGGATGCGACCATACCTGAGTCCATTTATAGATCATCATCAGATGGTTGCGTCCATACCTGGGATCCAGTTTTATATACTCTGTTACGAATGGCTGCGCCCATACCACATCTAGCATGTACTTGAGATATCAGTTGTACTTCTTTTCGCAGGTTCTCCGGCGGCAGTGTTTTCAGTCACGCATGTTCTTGTAAAGCGCTTCACCCCTCTCTCTCTCGGGCCTCATGCTTTATGGGACATTTGTTACACAGTAATTTTTCACCATTTGTCATCGTCCCTGTTACCCCTCTCCTACACCTTGTAGGACCCATTACAGGACTTGTGAGAAGTGACAAGACTTGAAACCGCTTGCATCATTCACCTCTGAACATGAGCTTCATATGCCCTGAAGACATCTCTTGCAGATTGCCCTTAAAAATAGCCCTTTTTACATTAGCACTGGGAAAATCCTATAAAAGGGGCGAGCAATTAGCGCTATGTCCCAGAGTCGCAATCGCGCCAACCTTTTTGGGCAAATTTTTTAACCAATCAACCTCCGAAAGTTCTATGCAACTCATTCACCAATTGAATCTCCTTGAATGGGAAGTATTTTGCCACCATTCCATAGAAGTTTCCAAGTGATGAAGCCAAATCCATTATTGTTGTGATTGATCTTATCCCTTCCTTTTCATCTATAAAAGCTTGTCTCCATGACCTGAGCAAGCTAGTTCTAGTTCTAGTTCTAGTTCTAGTGGTAATTATACTTGTGCTAAAAGGAAGATATCAAGAGATTAGAGTTGCAAGAGCCTTCTTTGTGTCCATAAGGCTTAACCTAAGTAAGGAGATCTTGTTACCAAAGAGAGAGAGGCTTGTCCCTCATCCCTTCAAGCTTTGCAAGACTTGTGTAGCTGAGCACCCAGCCAAAGGAGGACTTGACGTCGGGACGCTGGTTGTATTCTCCTTTGTTGATTATTAATAATAGATGACTATCATATGGTTCCATTCTCATTGTTGTGATGATTAATGTTGAATTATGTCCTTCCTGATTGATGTATAATTGCATATATTAGATTTCACGCTTGTGTCTGTGTTGTTCTCTTTGTGTGCAGGTGTCCATTCATGAGGATAGTGGAGGATTGTGACCGGCCAAGGCAAAGGAACGTGGACGACATCTCTTCTACAAACGAAAGCATTGGAACACAAGTAGGTCTTCATCACCTACCTTTTTATTTGCAATTAGGAACTTGCATGATAGCATTTTTTGATTGTTGCTAGACCCGTTTTGGGCTAGTAGGGATCGCCTCTATCCGTAGAGGGGATTTACCTCTCCAACAGAGCTATTCTTCTATCAAGCATTCATGAAGTCCTGATGATGGATCCCAGTTGGGATTTGAAACGTTGACGAAAAATGGTTCTTACTGTGGATTCTCCGGTTACTAAGTCAGAAGATGGATGGTATGATGACTGGTGAATAGAATAACCCAACTCAACTCAATAATGGAGGCGAAGTGAAAGTGTCATGTTCAAGAGCGACTTGCTACCATAAATTCTTCAAGTTTTTTTCCCTTTTTCCCCAGTCATTGTTGATCAGTACCTCTTTATTTTTGTCAAACTTGAGGAGGATAACATATGCTTGTTCTATAATTTGCCCTTCGGGAAAACCTGTGACTATTTACTAGTTTAATGAGTTTAGCGACAATGAAACTCAGTCTCATCTAGATGGACAAGTTTGTCGCTACTGTTTTAGCAAGTTTAACGACAAGGATAACTCAGTCCTTTTCATGTTTAGAGAGTTTGAAAAGGGATAGAAAGAAAACTACATAAGTTCTTTTTCGTAAAGTAATCCCTCAGGTCTGAAAAAGGATAAAATAATATAGGAGGAATGACATCTCCAATACTTTAATGAACCGGAAAAGACAGGTGCTCGATGATCTTTTCATGTGTTAACGAGTCTGAAAAGGGTTTAAAAAGGACTCTATAATCTTCTTTTCATTTTTGGATCAAAGCTAGAAAATAAGACAAAAAGTTTGCTTGGTGGTCAAAGATGTTCAATTCACTGCTTAGCACATCAGATTCTTTCATCATTCGTTCAACCTACTCAAAACTCCATCAAATTGATTAGAAATGCATATATATGGACAAAAAATGAACTAAAACTAACACTTCACTTTGAAGTATATGAACAGTAAACATAAAAAGTAGTTTCAACATTTCATTTCTAATTTGGGATTTTGGAGCTCTGAATCAGTTTTCCCCCTCAAATTTCACCAATTGATATTCAGGAGATCCTGTGGACCATTCTTCGCACCATCAGGACCAGGTAGGAGCTATCCTTGAGCTCTTCATTTTCATTCCATCTTTTATGAGCAAGTTTTTTTTTACTTTTCTAGGCCCCTGGGGTTTAAAGATTTCGTTCCTCAATCATCACAACTAGCTAATATCGAAAGGTGTGATGCATACTGAGCTTCCCATAGGCCAGTCTGTATGCACCTCACCTTGCTCGAAGGTAGGGTGCGATGGGTGCAGAAAGACAACTTTATATAGTGTTTTTCATCAAATTTTTACTTGTGTTTGCTCAAAATTGGATCCTAACTCATCTATTTTTTGCATTTCATATTTTTGTTGGATCAAGATGGTTGACACATGATGTGAATCAAGGCACAGTGGATGCATTAAGAAATTGTGGCTTACTAAAGTTTTTCCGCATATCCAGCATGAGGCAACATATCAGTTTGTTGCAGTATCTTCGCAATGCTTGGGATCCTATTAACCACGTATTCCAAATCAGAGGTAAATCTATTCCTTCCACGGTCGAGGATATTTATTTTCTAATGGGTTTATTGAGGTATGGTGCCCCTCTTTCATAAAAGAATAAATGTCCAAAGTAAAGAATGGAAGAACCAAGAACTTTGGTTATGTATCCATATTGACTTCTTTTGCTTTAGAAAGAATTCCACTGATGCAACCTCAAAAAATTTCACTGGGATTGCCAGCACTGAGGGAACCATGGATGCAGAGATGGGTGGATCTTATGGCTAGACATGCTGGCCAGTCACAAATCTCCTTCTTAGATGCCTTTTTCGAGTGGTTCAACCACCAGGAGGTGGTGTTTGCAGAGTATCCATATGTCGGGATGGATTTCCGAGGCAATCCAGATTTGGCATTACCAGTTGGTGAGTAGTGGAGTGCTGTAGGTAAAATGATTCGACCACATCCTTGATTTTTTAGTTCTATAATCTTTTTGTGTTTTTGATGCTACCAAGACTAAACAAACTCATATGTGTGTGTAGATATTGGACCAGTGCGACTAGTGGCATGCCCAGGCAGATGACGCTCTAGTAGGAGAGGCTGTAGGGAGGGCCATCCTTTGGGATCTAGACATATCAGAGACCTTGCTAGTGTTTCAGCATCTGATTGAGGGCCTTACTCTCGGAATTCAAGATGTCAGGACCGATCAGTTACCTTTGAGGTTACAGTACCATACTACTGGTGTACCGAGTCGTTGGACTAGGCTCCTGTGCATGATAGCACAAGCGGTGACATGTTATCACCAACATCACTAGTCTAGGATGTTTTTCTAAATTCGTTTGAGTTTCTTGGTAAGATGACTGATTTTGTCTTGGACAAAAACATTTTTTGAAAACTATATACAGCTATCTACTTTTGATTTTTGGATTTTATTTTGGCTAAGTGATGAAATCATAATGCAAATGTTGATGTGAAATGCATTCTTTACAAATGTTGCAAATGTCTATTTAACACACAGTTTTCTAATCAATCAGTCAATGTGTTTAAGTTTCTAGAAATGTGTTGATATTGAATGGAATCAAAATGTCTTTCCAAAATCCTAACTCTTAGGAACATGCGATGAATAGTTGGGTTCTGAATGGAATAAATAAGTTCAATGGCATCAGAGAGAAGTTCAATCAATGCGCTATACTCAGCGATGTTGTTTTTCGATCGACCAATACATATCCGCTGAAACCCACTAACTCGCCGCTTGGAGCAAATATGCCCTAGGCCGCAAAAGATAAGTTCTGTGTACTACGACTAGCTCTGTCAGCATACCCAACAAATATTTCCAAAATGTCTGGCATTTGCAACAAATGTGAAGTGGATTACCTAACCAAAATGACAACTTTGAAAGAAAACACTCAAAAATGCAATAAAAGCATATGTACAATGAGTTTACTACACTTAATCAAGCATAGTGACATTTAAGATACAACCCATTTCGAGGTTGCGACTGTGGAATCCCATCATAATCGACTAGCTCGTAGGCTTCCTTTTGTCAATACACGTTTAACAATGTAAGGGCCCATCCATAATGGTTCAAATTTACCTGCTCCTAATTTGTCAGAATGCTGATCATAAAGCAAGACCAGGTCACCTTCTAAGAAGACACGAGGCTTAATATTTTTGTCATATTGAGCCTTGATGCATTTCTTATGTGCTTCGTTAGCCAACGTGGCATCACGATGGGTTTCATCTAGATGGATTAATTCCAAGAAACGAGCCTCTTCTTCAAATGTTTCGGGAAGCAGATCGATTGCAAGCTTGAGGGATGAGATTTCGCACTGAATTGGTAAAACAACTTCGAGACCATACACCAACTGAAAGGGCATAAATCCAGTTGCATTTCTCACTGAATTCCTATATGCCCATAGAGTTGAGTACAGGATTAAATCCCAATTCCATTTATGGACTCCAATCATTCTCTGCAACATGCACTTAAGGACTTTGTTGATTGGCTCAACTTGTCTGTTAGCCTGTGGATAATATGGAGTAGAACTATCATGGGATAGTCCTAATTTTCTAGTTAATTCGATCATCATGTGATTGTGTAAATGCAACCCATGATTTGTGACTATAGCCTGTGGAACACCAAATCTAGAAACTAGATGATTGGAAAAAAAGAGTGTAGTCATTTCACCACTATTGTTTAATGAAGGCATCACCTCAGCCCATTTTGTAAAATAGTCGATAGTGACTATAATATACCCATGCCCCCCGGTCAAGGTGGGGTTACATGTCATGAAATCAATGCCCCATTTAGCGAATAGGCCAACAACAACAACTAGATGCAGTGGTGTAGGTGGTAATCTGATTTTGCAATCAAAAATCTGACAAGCATGGAAACTTCTGACTACAATTCTGCAATCTTTGAATATGGTGGGCCAGAAGTAACCAGCTCGCAAGATCTTTTGTGTAGTAACATAACTAGATAGATGCCCCCCACAAGCACCTGAATGACAATCATTCAAAAACTTTTTCAGCCTCCTCAATCGTGAGGCACCTTCGTAAAATCGTATCAACACCACGACGATAAAGTGTATCACCGACGATCAGATAATATTTGGCTCGGTATCATGTACGTTGTTGTTCCTAGTGAGAGGTGTTAGGCCTAAAATTTTGGGTCTAGAGATAGACCAGTATATCCTCATACCTCGGATCACTTGACGATATCAGAAACAGAGTCTCATCCACGATTGATGCTTTTGATGTTAAATCGTTGAGGGATGAGGCAAGGTCGCAAAGTAACTCTGCAAAGATGAGATACTTCTTTGATTTGGATTTAACAAATTCCAGATCAAACTCCTACAAAATGACTATCCATTTGGAATATTTCCCCCTACAAATTGACGTGACAAAATGTATGTCATAGGGTTGCAATCTGACACAATGGTAGTTTTGTGAAGGAGTATATAGTGTCGAAATCTCTGTAGTGCTTGAAGGACTACTAAAGCCAACTTTTCAACATAAGGGTACTTGTTTTTTGTACCATTAAGATTATGACTTAAATAATATATATGATGTTCAATTCTATAATTTTCTTACACTAAAACCATAGTGATGGTTGTATCTACAGCGGCGAGATACAGGTTGGAGTATTTTTGATAGTCATGAGCATACATTAATGATGCTTTTATCAGGGAATCTTTTAGAACATCAAAGGAATCTTGCGCAACCTGATCCCAATGGAAAGGTGCCCCTTTCTTCAAAAGATGTGTATAACCTTTAGCAAGCTCAGCATTTTTTGGAATGAACCTCCTCAGAAAGTTAGCTTTCCCTTGGAGTCTTTGAATTTGAAGCAAATTTGAAGGTGGAGGCATGTCAAGTATTTCTTGAACCTTAAATGGGTCAAGTCGAATTCTGGCCTTTGAAACTACAAAACCAACCAGTGGACCAGAACCAACACAAAACACACACTTGTGTGGATTGAGTCGTATCTTGTAGTGTCGACAACATAAAAATATGGCTCTCAAATGCTATGGATGATCAGTCTGTTTTCGTGAATAAGTAGGCAGATCATCGAGATATGGTTGAATGTGAATGTACCCCAAGGACATATAAATGCAGTCTTTGACTGGTCCTATGGGCAGATATTGATTTGATTATGGCCCTAAAATCCATCCATGAATGAAAATATTTCACATCCAGCACATTCATCAATAATCTGATCGATAAAGGGTGTAGGATAGTTGTCCTTTGGACATGCTTGATTTAAATCCCTATAATTGATGCACACTCTTATCATTCCTTGTTTTATCATCACAGGAACAATATTTGATACCCAATCAGTGAGAGGTACAGGGTAAATGAAGCTAGCACGCAAATGTTTTCAACCTCAGCTTTAATGGAAGCGGCTTTCTTAGGATGAACAGGGCGAAGTCATTGTCATACTGGTTTGACATCTGGATACATCTTGATTTCATGTTCAACAATTCTCAAGTCAATGCCTAACATTTCTTCATATAACCATGCAAATACATCTCTGAATTCGCAAAAAAGAGCACAACAGTTATCTAGTTCTAATGGAGAACAAGATTTGCCAACATGAATATTCTCTACAATATTAGGTTTGGTCAAAATATTGATAGTGATTGTTTCTTCAATGCTGGACAAATTTTTCTTGGAATCTACTGTATCTACATAATTTAATAAAAAATCAACAATTGAGGGGTGATTGAGGTTGTTCGAATTATCCTCTTTATCATCTCGAAGGTGGGAATGAAGATAATAATTTTCCCATGGCTTCTCTCCTATCATCATTGATTAGATGATTCCTTTGTCTGTAGAATGTATATGAGACCAAGGATTAGAAGAGGTACCATATTCTAAAGACCTATCTACCCAAACACTTGTTGAGGGCAGACTCGGATTTGCTGCATAAGCCCAAAAAATTGAATGCTACAAAGATTTGATGGGGCTTGGTGGCAACTCCTTGCGATGATCCTCACTATCCAAATAGTCGGAACTCTTCTTAAACTCAGATGACGTAGAAGAGATCATGAGGCAGGTTTCCACTATGGCCACATCCTCGAAGCTAGATGGAGACGGGAGGGTAAAAGTACCCATTAAGGAAGGGTCTTTTAGGAGACCTACTCCAACATTTTGAAGCAATTGTGAACTTACATGGATCAATTGAATGCTTCCAGTAGCTTGTGAACTATTAGCAAAAAATGCTAGTTGGTCAACGATTATGATTCCACCTTGGAAGGGAAATGCAATCTTTCTAAAATATGTAGACACAACGGGAGCCATAGCATAAACCCAGGGCCTTCCTAGTAAAATATTGTAGTCAAGGAGTCCATCAATGACCTTGACTTCAATATCAAATATTTTGTCCCCTAGTTCAACTTGCAAGCTACTTAAAATCCCATACAGAGTGTACATTCTTCCATCGAATGCTTTTAATGTTGTTGGTGATCATGACAAGGGTGGTGAACCAAGAGTTTTACAGCAACTCATTGACATAATACAGGTAGATGCCCCCTCATCAATGATGCTTCAATGAACATTTTTTTTGAGGGATTTTACTTGTATAAGGAAAGCAAGTTGGGCCAGTAACTGTGGTTTATATCCAGTATGATTAAAGGCCACAAGATTGGAATCTGTTGGATCGATCCCACTTATTTTTGATAACAAAGCCTGCTTTTGGGAGGGACAATTTTGCAATACCTCAAGTGTCAACATGGTGGATGGCGATTGAGCCAGATCCTCTACTATATTATAATTCTTAGCAACTTGAGCATAAGGATTAAATGTTGATTTATGTACGGCTCGCTTTGGCAGCTTAATGGTTAATTCAGGAATAATGAGTGGAACAACTTCTAGCAAAGTCATTGTTGAAGCAATAGGTTGATCAGTAGCCTTGTTTTTCAACAACGATGGATTCCCATAATCTTTACTCCTTGTCAATACCAAAGCATCATTTTTCTTGTTTTCGATGGATAGAGTTAGCACTTGGGATGCAGAAGAATTATCGGTGGCAACCATATTAGTTTCTGGGTTTGGAAACAGAGCAATCAACACCGCTGAGGTATTCGAAGCCTTCAAAACTTTTGAAACCTCAGATCGATGCGGGCAGTCTCTCGTAAAATGCTCCTCATTACAGATCAAACATGGATAATGAGGAGGTTTCCTTGCTGCAGTAGGGTTTTCATACGATTTTTCAGGAGTGGAATTATCCTGTTTCTTCTTATTATTTTTCCATTTCTTCTTGCCCCCTCGTTGCTATGGATTTTTTCCTTTGTCTGATGCCACGGCATTAATCTCCGAGGCAAGAGAATTGCCATTTGAATTTTGACTAGAAACAACAAGAGCTTGACCAGATGGACCTCTTGTGGCTTGCGTGCTTGAGGCACCAATCACACCGTCACCAACATGAGAGTCCCTATTAGATTTAGGAGGAGGTGGAATGGAAAAACCTGGTCTAGGGGCATCAGGAATTTTGTCATAGAGTGTTCTAGACTGAGTATAGATCATATCTAAATATTGGGCACGAGCAATGACTTACTCTTCAATGACAACTCCACATTTTTCCACATCCTCAGTGATAGATGGAAATAAGGACTTAATAAACCACACAACTAAAAGCTGATCAAGAACATACATTTTTACCATTCGATGATGACACTGCCACTCATGAATATGATCAGATATGTGAGTGGACGTGGTCTGTTTAAAATTAGTCAGGAGTTCTGATCTAGTTTCGTACCTGATGGATAATTGAAAGTGGGTTAGAAAAGTAGTGGCAAGGATGGTTAAGTTATGAAACAAAGCTCTAGGCAATTTAATATACCATTTCATTGCTGGACCAGTGAGTGTTCTCTAAAAAAGGCGAAGTTTAATCAAATCATCATTGAAAGTGTTAGATGAGCACCACAAATGAAAAGTAATTACGTGATTCGATGGATCTTCACTTGGATTTCCATTAAACTTAGGAATATCATAGGGGAGTTTATGAGGAATCACCAGCCACAAAGGGGCGTATGCAATTGTATCATTCATTAGTCGATTCAAATATAGTAATTATAGAGTTGCTACAAAAGGTAACTGTTGATTTAGGTTGGGTGGAGCATACCCAAGATAAGATGGAATCACCTGAACAATAGGTCTTTGCATACCAACATAAGGCATCTGTTGTTGGTAACCTTGATAAGGTTGTTGGACATAACCAGTATAGTGTGGTTGTTAATAAATGGTTTGAAAATGCGGTTGTCTGTAACCTACAAAGCCTTGTCGCCCAGGTCCTTGGTAGGCTTGATCTTGACCAAATCCAGTCTGAGCTTCTAAACCAAGTCCAAACTAAGGTTGTGTTTTCCGGAATTGCGGTTGTTGATATTGTTCCAGCCATGGTTGTTGGACCATTTGTTGTTGCCCAATACTAGAAGATTGACCAAGTTGCAGATTGACCATACCCGTTGGTGTCTAAGTTGTCCTAGATAAAGAAGCAGTATCCTGAGGTTGCGATTGAGCCGTAGAGACAAGTGACTGTTGTATCACAACCTGAGAGACTTGAGGTTGAGACACAACAGGTTGTGCTTGTGTTTGCATCACAGTCGTAATAGTAGGTGTAGTGAGAACATTTGACACAGGTCAGATCGGTTACGTTGGGTACACAATCCTTGGTTGTTCTGGCAGTATTGGTATCCAACCACTGGATGTGATTCCGATTTGACCTGAATATTGTTGGAAGCTGTCATATGGTTGTTTCCCAGGAGGAAACAGTGAAAAGGCATACTACTCTCCATATGGCGGAAGTCCAGTGTTTAAAGGATATATTGGTCTTTCAAAACTGATTTTCCCAAATTGATACTGGCATGCAGGATCAAATTGTTGAGTTTCAACATAAGAAGGAGTTTCAACCGAAGCAGCCCCTGAGTGGACTCCATCTAGTGACTGATAACCAGCTGGAACAGATGGTGTACCATATAAATATGACTCAGGTGTACGAGAAAACATTATAGGAATAGCAGTAGGAGGTTCCTTCGCGGTTGCATCAGAGGACACATTCCTAGATGTTGATGGTTGCTCAGACATGTTTAGTCTATCCAAAAGCTCTCCAAGTGATTCAACAGGAACTTGTGATGAAGAAGGATTAAAAGAACCAAACTTAGGAGTAGAAGGATACAAATGAATCCCAGTTCCAAAATGAAACGGGGTACTAGATGCGGGATCCTCTACTATCTCCTCTATGGCAATCAGACCTGGTGGAAGAGGTAGACAGTGAGGTCCGTAAAATATTTCTGGAGCCGAAGAACATGTAGCTTCTATAGTGACAGATACTAGAGGGGTGACACTTTTTGAATACTGAAACTCAACTTCCAGATGTTCAGGTAAATGAAATTCAGTCTCAAAGGGAGGTTCTTGAACAATTATTAGTTCAAATGTAGCCTTGGTTTGAACTGAGATGGGTTTTGGATCAACTCTAGATGGAGTTGTTTCAGGTTTAGAAGTGTCTAAGGTTATAGTAGGATCAGTTCTAATGTCCTCTTGTAACTGCGAAACTTCTTCTCTGAAGGCAGATGTACCAGAAATAATCGGAGTAAATATAGTCTTTGACAATGTTTAAACAAAACTTTCAAATAGACCAGATGAATTGAACTCAGTTAAACGAGATCGCTTTGTCTGGATTGGCTTCACTTCTGGAGTCAAAGACGGTTGACTTGCTAGTCTACGCAAATGATGGGGTTATTATTGACTTTCTTCAACAATTGCAGATTATTTGATCAACCCAAAATTAAGGGGAAAATGATGTTATTCTAAACTCAATTAATTTTAATGACGCTTGGACACAACTTTGCTTTTTTAGTTTTTAAGAGTTCAGAAAAACTAAAGATGACTCTAGTCTCCTTCGATTTTTAATGAGCCTGAAAGGACAAGTGCTCAGATGGACCTTTTCTTTTAAAGAGTCAAAAAGGAACCAAAGTGACTACTCTGGAAAATCTAGATAGAGGGATTACCAAACCAATCGCAAAACTGCAATATACACCTTGGTGATAAATTAAAAATAAATTACCAAGGACTTATGTATGGTAGTCAATCTTCCCGAATGTTGTGTTCAATGCATTACGATCAATAAGGCGATAGACTCAGTTTCCTATGGATAATGGATTTAAGCCTATTGTGGTCTCCCAATATATAGGTGATGGTACAAGGAGCACAAGTTTGTGCTAGCACTTGTCGTATCAAGGATGAGGAATCACCCAACCTTAAATGAAAATGATAGCCACTAGTTTTAACGACGTCGGAACACGTCACTAGCCTAGATCTCTAGATATGTTGCGTTAAGTTCCAAAGCATTGTTAGGTTCATTGAAATTCATTTTAAAGTTGACCTTGTTTAGAGTTTTCCTTTCAATGGTTCACCGCGTGATGATGATTTGAAATTCCTAAGATGTAATATACAATGATAAACAATCTTTGTTTATTTGAGCAATGAAAATCGTAGCTAATAAGGAAAGAAGATAACAGTGCTTTTTAAGCAAAGAGCAAAGAGCACACACCAGTGCATTCCCTAAATCATATTTTCACACACAAATCAAAAAATGCTAAATGCAAATGCATGTATTTGTTTTCACTTTCCTTGATGAAAAAAATTCCAAAAAGGAAAACTAGATGCAGCAAAGATCTGAAATATTTCACTCAAAATGACATTTCGACAATTTCTTCTTCAAAAGACAAAGGAAGACTCAAAACGACACTTTCAATTTTGAATAAAAATACTTTCGACACTTCGAATATAAACAAATCAAACCAAATTCATAAATAAAAGTTTAATCAATTATCAAGGGAAGGAAGAATTTATGACACTTCTCTTTTCAACACAAAACAACAATTATGACGCTTTTTGTATCAAAGCGACAAATCGATTCAAACAACTTTTCGACAAAGGATTGTAAATGATGAACAAATAAACAAAAACGTTCACTAATCCTAATGTAATTGAGGTTGATCTAAGTGATGCAAGTAAGTTTTAGTAAAGAGGCATTGTTCATCTGTAGCAAAACAACCAAACAAAACTGAAAACAAGGTCAAAAACCCTCAATTTCTAGATGGAAAGAAAGTTCAGTCAATCATCGCACCTAGGCTTCACAAAAACTGATATGCATCACACTTACTACACTCGGGAGGTGTGATGCATACTGAGTCATATTGGAAGACAGTGCCATGGTCTAGGGAGCGCAAATGAAATGGGTTTTGGCTCAAAGGTGAAGTTGTTTTTAGTGAGTTAAGGTGCGTTTTGATGAACAACAATCAACAAAGTATAATGGAATGTCTTGAGAGGTTACTAAGCTACCAAAAGTGCATCTAGATGTGCTTGCAAGTCAAATTTTGAATTCATAAACTAAACCAAAGATCGACTGAAGCAACATTCATCTACTACGCAATTGCAGAGTAAGAGCAGTTCAAAGGCTACCTGGCTGACTTCAGACTCTATCTATAGTTTATCAAATTGAACATAAAATAAATAATAACAACAAACAAACATATGTTCAGCTCCCCAACAGAGTCACCAATTTGTTTATGGGAAAACTAGTATTCCTAAAGAATGCTAGCACTCTAGGTTTGGTGGCTACCCTAGAAACAATAGTTTAAAGAAATTTAATGATTTCTTCTATATGTAACAAATAAGAGAAAGATAATGGAACCAACCTAGAACTTCCGCTTAATCCCTTGCTTGATCTCTCTCCCCTTTGACGGCTCTTGCAAATCCTCCCCATACTTCACACACTTGGAGAGTACCTACACAATTACAACAATAAATAACCATCAAAGCATCGTGATCTATTACAACATAAACATTATAGAATAAGATATATAATGAACAAATGATAACATTCACAATTGCACAATCATATGGAAGAAAACTTGAAGAGCTTTATTAGTGGAAAGGAGAATTACAACCCAGTTGTCTGATCTAAGATCATCCTCCCAACTTCAATCCTTCTTCACCTCATGAAATATCAAGATCACTCCAACAAGAATACAATACTCTCTCCTCAAACTATCTGCACTTCCTTACAATTAACAATATTCCAGCCTCTGGATCTCTTGGATGAGGGATCCATTTATATATGTTTTCAAGGGTGTGAGTCATCCATGGGGTTTGATTAGTGTCCTTCCACTTGTTACAATGGGTTCCACAAGAGAAAGGGTTGGAGATTTTCTTAGATCCCTTATTCATCATTAGGCGAATTCAGAGAGGCAAGTGGCACAGGGGAAGTTTGTAGAAGATTCCATGAGCAATCGACTCACAAATGTCCCAAAAAATTTTCCATCCTCACCCATCACACCCTATAGAAGGCCTATATAGTATGCATCGCACCCTTGGAGTGTACCACTCACTATGCATCACACTTTACTAGTGGAGCAGTCAGTATAGTTCAGTTTAGGCAGTTTTTGGATGGTTTCTCAGATGGAACTTTTGGGGAATGATTTATTTGGATGAATATGCTATTTTAGGGTATGAAACAACTCTTTTAGGGGTTTATTAGCCCTAGTACATCAACATATAAGTTTAGGGTTGATGTGCCCAAATATGTTTATAACAACGTTCTGCAGTTAAACATCCATTCTGCAATTGAAAAACCTCACTATTCAAATCAGCCTAACTTTCTCATACCAAATCAGATTTTGATGACTCAAGTGTCATTGGAAATATATCAATGAGATCCACACAATGAGAAATCCATTGTCAGAGTTTGAAATAGTAAAAAATAAAGAAATTGCTCAAAAGATATAACAGTTAACTTGAGGCACTAATTTTGAAGTAGGTATAAATTCTTTTGGTTTTCCTTCGTGAACTTGTTTCATTAATACGAATTCTTAGTTTTGTGTGTAGATATCATAACTAGAGAGATTGGCCACCTCTCTCTTTTGATAGTCTTACATTACATTGCAGAAGAAGTATTAGTTTTTTTGCAGGTTCCAGGAGGAAGGAAAAATGACTACAAGTGAATAGTGTCTCTCTAAGAGACCAACAAAGAAGAAACATGCTAATGCAAAATCACATCCAAACACTTGAAAAAATTTAAAATACTATTATCTCCATTACATCCATACTTCATAATAAACCATTCACCTCATTTCCCTTCATATTTTCTATTTACATTCACATACACTTTCCATTATTTTTTGTCCACTCCTAATGCAAAAATAAAAGCAAGAGGCTCAGTTACATGCTTATTTCCCATTGCCATTACTACTTTTCGTTGCCACCTTCCATTTTCATTTTCCCTTTCCTATCATTTTCATTTCGGAAATAAACCCTGCTTCAATACAAATTATTGAGTCCATAGTCCTTTGAGTCTAAATTCCTTGCACAAACACCTTTCGGTTTGCATGCATTAATGGCAAGTCCTCATGCCGATGAACAATGGGAATACATTAATGTCCCTTGTTCATCAGATCTTCTAGGTGACTCGACATTGGCAAATTTATTCATACCTAGCAAGATGTGTTTGGGCATCTTGACTCTCATTTTCATCAATGGTGAGAGTTCTTGTGTTGACTAGTGGCATCCATTAATGGCCACAAAGTCAACAATTTCCTACTATGTTCGACATTAGAACATCTATTCACATATTAGGAATTGTGCCATTGAGTTTTGAAGACATGAAGACTATTATTTTCAGCATTTTGGAGCAGATATAAAATAGATTAGCACTATTCAGCAATAGATTCAGCAAGTTTTAGTAGAAGCAATAAAAATTCATCTTGAGTCTTTTATTTTGTCCAGCCACTTGAAGAAGATTATGATCAAAATTTTGAAGCCACCACACATACAACGTATCCATTTCCAAAGGGTAAGTTAAGGTACGTCATTTTCTAACCTTTTTCCATAAAATTCCATAAAAAAACTAGAATGATAATGGTTGGAAAAACATTTCTCTTCCTCATTCATAAAATTTTCAATACCATCAGTTGGGGGGGGCAATACATTCATATTCATTTCTTTCCATGCTCATATCATATTCAAAAGCCCGCATACTTCCAAAATATATTAACTATTACATTATTATTATGAGCATGCAATGGATTTTCAAAAGTGCTTAAAGGATAATTGGATACAAACACAATCATGGTTGTCACACAAGAACCAAGCATGATGCAATCCCATAAAGGTATACTTTGCAACAATAACCAAATTATCATTATGCAAAGTTCAAAGATCAAAATTTATTGCAACAACAAAATATGGTTGTAAAACAAGAACCAACCATGTTGCAATTCAAGTAAAACACTTTGCAAAAGTATGAAGTTATCAAATGATATCATTCAAAGTTAAGCCAAAGCTCAAGGATCAAAAGAATTAATGTAATATATATTGCATGAGGACAAGCAATAGCTTCAGTTGGGGGGTATGTTGGGTCTTGAAATTGTCATTCACTTCCATTACATTTTCACTATCATGTCCATTATATCACCTCCATTTCACCTTCATTTCACTAACATGTCACTACATTCATCTCACTTTCATCATTATTGGGTCACAATAATGTTTTTCCAAACTTTATTAATTATTAGCATTTTAAAGTGAATTTGTGGTTAAAAAATAGAAAATAATGTGCATATGCTTATACCTAACAAGTCGGATGAGATTGTTAACATGTGTAGGTCAAAAGGAAGCTTCTAGAAGACCCTTATGTGGCATCCTAAGGCCAAATTCGAATTTGAGTGGAAAGGATCATGGGATCATGAGGATATGTGTCACATTTCCTATTTGTATTAAAAATCTAAGAAGACATGTGTCTTATCATTTCCTATTTTGATTATAACTCTAGAGGTATAGGGAGAGATTCATGGACTCTCATTAATGAGATGACTTCTAATCTTTTTGTATAAATAGGAGATCTCTCTCATTTATTTAAAAGCTTTGTAAACTTTGTTAGCTCAACTTTGTACTTTTTAATTTTGAAGAATTTGAATAAAGCTTTGAAGTTCCCAACATGGAAGGAGATGTGAAGTAGGAGATATCATGGAGCATATTAGAATGTAAGGTAGAGTAGATTTTATTTTGTAGTTTCGCTTTGATTTCATTCAAGTATGTCATTTTATTTTATGATTGTTTTCAAGTTTAATAGTTTAGATTTTCCATTCATGTAAGTGTGTTCAACCGATTGATTGTAGTTTATCTAACTATGTAATCTATGCTTAGCAAAATAGTCCAAGAAAGTATTTTCCAATTGGTGCTTGGAGCATTAGAGCACACAATAGATTAGTTTTCCTTTACATGTTTTGTATTTAATTTTGTTGCAATTTCATTTTCAGTTTTAGAACAATGAAGTATTGAATCCATCCAAATGCTATCACAAGGAGGTAGTTCCCCCAAAATTGTATAGCGGAGTGATAAAACACTTCATTTAGCTGTTATAGTAGATTAGTCGTAATTTCACTTTCAAGTCTTAGTCTTTCATTTAAGTTTCTTGAAATTTCATTTTAAGTTTTAGAACAATGAAGTATTGGATCCCTCCAAATGCTATCATAAGGAGGTAGTTCTCCCAAAATTGTATAGTGGAGTGATAAAACACTTCATTTAGCTGTTATCATTTTTACTTTCATTTCATAGACATTTTGTCGGCTTAGATTAATCTAACTATTCAAAGTTTTGATTTGTTTTTATCTAATGTTCATTTTTTTTCTCCCTTATTTAGAAATTAGATTTTAACATGAAAAGTAATTAGATTTAGTTGTCCATTAATATTTAGAGATTTTCATATAGAAACATAACTTGTCTTTCTTAGATTAATTTCCTTAAGCATAAGAAACAAAATCCCCAAAAACAACATAAACTATAAAACAACGAAGTAAGAGAAAGGTTAACTAAGCATATATAGTGCACCACACTTCATCAGTTTACGATACCCGGATTGATAATTTATGTAGAGTAATTTAGGACACTAAATTGACTAGACAAAAGGTATAGTGTTTCAGGAGCAGGCATGATTTCTTTCTCAGAGGGAGCATGGAGCTCCTCTCACCTTGATAGATGTGATGTATGGGCATGGACTAAAGAAGAACTTGGTATTGGTTGTGATGTTGGAGGAAAAAGGCTACAATGTTGTCTTTAGTAAAAGAAAGGTGTTGCTAAGACACATAGACACGGGTTAGACCAAGAGGATAGAGATTCGGGTAAAGAATCTCTATAATCTAGAGGTATATGATTGTGCAGCATTGAGCATGAAAGTAGAATTTGTGCAAAGCCAAGACATTGGCGAGTTGTGGCTTTGAAGGTAATGTAGAAGATATCTATAGGACTTCCCAAAGGTAAACTTGAGCAAGTTGACACATGCAAAGGTTATACCTTGGGAAAGTACAACAATTCTTCCTTTCATGATTGAGACAGTCGAGCAGAGGCTATCTTAGAGTGAGTTCATACTGATTTGTGTGGACTATTCTCAATGGCATCCACATTGAAGCTAAGTTATTATGTGATTTTTGTTGATGATTATTCTTGTAAATGCTGGATTTATTTCATGTAGAAGAAGGACCAAACCTTCACAAAGTTTTTTGAGTTCAAATCTTTGGGAAGAAGATCAAGGCCTTGATAAGTGACAACAGTGCAGAATATGTCACTCAAAAGTTTAAGGACTTATGTGCAATAGAAGGAATTAAACGAGAGTTGACGACACCTCATAACCCACAGTAGAATGGGGTGGCCGAGAGGAAGAACAGAACTATTGTAAGGGTAGCACGGGCAATGCTACATGACCAAGGCCTACCACTTCACTTGTCTGCTGAGGCATGCAACACAATGAACTATTTGTAGAAGAGAAGTCTGCATCACATGCCTGGGATTAAGACAACAGAGGAAGCTTTCTATGGTAAGAGACGAGATATCGGTCACTTCAAGATCTTTAACTCATCGGTATATTGCCATGTGACAAAGGATGCACGGAAGAAGCTTGCTTTGATAGCATAGTTGGGGATATTTGTGGGGTACACTGATACACCTCACAACTATCAAGTGTACTTGCCTACCAGTCAAAGGAAAGTGGTTCGCAAAGATCTCAAGTTTGATGAGCAGAAGGCCATACGAGTTTCCCTTGAGAGGGAGCTCCAACTATAGGCTGTGGAGGAATTGTTGGTTCCTAAGGAGGAGCCTTAGACTGATGTGGAGCAGCTGAAAGCAGAGGTTCCAGGAGTGGATACATCCACACAAGTAGAGTCTTCTAGAGATGAACAGAAGCACACAAGAGAAGTTGACAGATTGTTGTAGGACGCGAGAGAGAATGTGGGAGCACCATCTTCTCAACACAGACAAAGGAGGTCACCTGAGAGGTACAATGGATACATGGCCCTTGTTGGGGAATGTGTTGAGACCGAGCCACCTTCCTTTGAGGAATCAGTGCAGCTGCCAATCTGGGTTGATGCTATGGTGGAGGAGTATGACTCGATAGTTCATAATCATGTTTGGGACATGGTTCCTAGACTAGAGAACAATTCAGTTGTGATTTCCTATTGTCTTTACAAGGTAAAGCAAGCTACTGATGGTAGTGTGGAGAAGCGAAGGAAATATTTGTTGCCCATGGATTTTTATAGGTCAAGAGGATTGACTATGATGAGACTTTTCCTCCTGTCGCAAGGTACTCATCTATCAGATCTATGTTGGCACTATCAGCATAGATGGGTTAGCAGATCCATCAAATGGATGTGAAGACTGCATTCCTCAATGGCCAAATTGAGGAACAGGTGTACATAGACTAGCCAGAAGGTTTTGAGACCTTTGATCCTGAGTCACATGTGTACCGACTCAAGACAGAGTTGTACGAACTGAAGAAAGAACCTTGTTCTTGGTACACCAGGATAGACAACTACTTCACCGGGATGGGCATCACAAAGAGTGAAGCGGATGCGAACCTGTACCACATCGTGGTGGAAGGTAAGTTGTTGATCATTTTACTTTCTGTTGATGATCTCATATTGACTGGTAATGATCAGTTGATCATGTCTTCCAAGGAGGACCTTGCAAGAGAATTTGAAATGAAAGACATGGGTCTCATGCATTACTTCCTTGGCATGGAAGTGTGGAAGAAGGATGGGGATTTGTTTGTGTCTTAGGGAAAGTATGCCAACAACATACTCAGGAGATTCCACATGGAGAAGTGCAAGCCCATGTAGACTCCTCTAGCAGGTAACTGGAGGAATGAGGATGCTACTTCAAGAGAAGTGGTAGAGGCTACTATATATAGGCAGTTTGTGGGTTCACTGATGTACTTAGTGAACACAAGACTAGATTTATGCTATGCGGTGAACCAGTTGAGTCAAGCGATGGTTCAGCCTACCAAGATGTTTTGGAAGGTATAAAAGCATGTATTGAGATACCTTAGAGGCACATCTCAGTGTGGATTATGGTATAAATGGACAGAGGGAGTGAAGCTACAGGGCTTCACTGATGCAAATTGGCCAGGGAGTCCATCAGATTAGAAGAGCACATCAGGAGGGATTTTCAACCTTGGGTCAGCAGCAGTTTCTTGGTACAGCAGGAAATAGAGGCCGGTTGCACTCAGCTCAGCAAAGGAAAAATACATGGCTGCAAGTCAGGTAGCATGTGAGGCCATCTAGATGCGGAAAATCCTAGTTGGTTTTTTTGATCAGAGGATGGATCCAATTGTGATCTATTGTGATAATTAGAGTTGTATCAAACTCTCTTAGAATCCAGTATTTCCTGATAGGTCCAAGCACATCGACATCCAGTATCATCATCTCAGAGACTGTGTAGCAAGGATGATCATGTTGCTACAGTATATTTTGATAGAGGAGCAAGATGCTGACATTTTTGACAAAGGCATTGTCAAAGTGTAAATTCGAGTTCCATAGAGATAAGATCAAGGTGGCACATAATCCCTTTCTTGTTGAGAGGGAGTGTTTAAATATGGTAACAAGAATATTCCAATTTAATTTTTCCTTGAATTAAATTGTGAATTAAAATCAAATTTAATCTTAACAGCTACTTGGAAATACTTAATTAATTTATTTTGAATTAATTAGCTGGAGAAATTCAAGTTAGAAGTATTTTTGAAGTCATGCAAGAGTTACCCCTTAAATTAAGGAGATAAGATTGTTATATTTGAGTTGTAATTAGTTAACTCAATTTATTGAGTTAATTCCAGCTAAATTAGTTCCAAACTGTTTGAGGAAATAATAGAGAGTTAATAGACAGTTGATGCATGCATGCACTCAACTAGTGCTACTCCAGTGAACTGTAGATTCCCTCATCAGAAACTCATGCATGTCTATTCTGAGAAAGAACCAGTTGAGATTAAATTCAAGGACAGTGTATTATCATTTGCATGTGATTTCTTATAAAGAAAAATCATGCATGCAGTCAAGGCTTAATCCTTGAGGATTTCACAGTTTTGGAGGAGGTGTTCCACTTGGTAACAAGAGAATCATCCACAAGGAATAGCACAAGGAAATGGGAGCTTGGAGGGTAGAGAGGAAGGTTGGAGGGAATCCAATATTTCCTTTGATCATCTGTGAGGATTGTAATAAGATCTGGCTAGCTGTGAGAGCTAAGGATTCGCATAATTCCTATGTATTTCCACCATGTATGATTAAATACAATAGTGTTGGTTTTTTAGTTGAGGGTTTCCCCAAAGTATTTTCATGTGTATTATGTGACTGATTCTTCTTCTTCTAGTTATATAGTTCAGCTCTATTTTTAAGCTTCCACAAATTGATAGTAGAAGTAGGTTGTAGTATTCTGCTTTGATTTATATTGCATTATCAGTTTAACCTACATCAGATTTTATACAATTCTCACAGCTAGTGATTTGAGTAAACAAGTTGAAATCAATTCAGACGTGAATGAGGAGATAATTTATACATTAGTGAAGAAGGAGGTCAATCTAGGTATCCTTCAACAATGGGAAGAGAAAGAAACAAACAAAATATTCCATATAAAGATATAGGTCAAGAAGACAAATATTGGTGCTCTGTTTGACTTAGGATTGCAGGAAAATATCATTGTAGTGGAGTTAGTCAAGAAGTTGGGGTTGGAAGCTCGTGATCATCCAAGCCCATATCGATTGGGATGGATAAATAAGGATGCAAAGTTGAAGGCAACAAAATAGAGAAAAAATATATTTTCTATTAGTGTTTATTTTATTGATGTAGTAGAACTAGATGTGGTTCCCCTTGATGTATGTGGAGTCATGTTTGGGAGTCATTACATATACATTCAAGATGTAATATTCGTGCAGAGGGCCAACCAATATCATCTCATCAAGGATGGAAAATCATTCACCATCAACGAACATAACGCAAATTCAAAATTTTCGTTGGTAAGTGCCAACTAAGCCAAGAAATTGATCAGTTCTAACAAGAAGTATGTTTTACTATTTTTAAGAGAAAAATAGGCCTTAGAAAAGTCAGTAAGAGGCATGGAATTCCTAGAGGGGTGTACTAAGAAAAAAAAATACCAATTGGAAGAGATGATACAAGCATATAGGGATGTTTTTTGAGAGACTAAAGGGATACCACCTAAGAGGGAATTAGAGCACGAGATCCACCTATTTTCAAACTCCTCGTTGCCATAAATTGGGTTGTATAGGCAATCTATTATAAAAGCAAGTAAGGTGAAGAAATAATTGCAATGGCTATTGGAGAAAAGTGTCATTCAATTGAGTACATTACCATGTGGTTAATCCATCATCATTGTGCCAAAGAAGGATGGTACTTTATGTATGTGTATATATTATAGGGCGTTGAACAAAATCATGCTCAAGGACATGTACCCCTACCTAGGATAGATGATCAATTGGATCAGTTGCAATAATAACAAAATACTTCACTAGGATGGAATTATAGTTTTGATATCGCCAAGTTCGAGTTAGAGAAGAAGATACCTGGAAGACCACCTTCAAAACTAGGAAAGGTTTGTATCCGTGGTTAGTCATGCCATTTGGCCTATGGAATACACCAAATATGTTTATGATATTAATGAATGATGTATTGAAACCTTTTATAGATTTATTTCTTATTGTTTATTTGGATGATATATTGATATGCAGTGCTACTTGGGAGGAGCACATATCACATTTGATGTAGGTGTTGGAGACATTAAAGAAGCACTAGCTCCTAGAAAATCCAAAGAGGTATGAATTTCCATAGAATTCTTTGGTGTATTTGGGGTATGTGATAGGTGGAGGAGAGTTGAAGATAGATCCTACCAAGATGCAGGCCTACTAATTTTTATGAGGCCATGAGTTTCATTGGGGTATCATAGTGCCTAAGTAAATTCATATCCTCATTTTCAGTGGTAGAAATGCCACTCCATACCATAATAGCAAGTGGCAAGAGTTTCGAGTGGCGAAAGGGTCAGCAAAGGACCTTTTAGGAGCTAAAGAAGAGGATCAGTCAAGCACTAGTTATGGCATTACCAAACTTGCAACAACCTTTGAAGTGGAGACAAATGTGATTGGGTATGTTATGGGAGCAGTATTTATGTAGGGAGGAAGGTCGATATTCTACCATTCTCAAGTATTTCATGGGGCAATTCTTAACTACCCTACCTATGGTAAGGAGTTCTATGCGTTGGTGCAACCTGTGATTAAGTGGAAGCACTATCTGATGGGAAAGGAGAAACTAATCCACACATATCACCAAGTTTTATAGTACCTACAAGCACAAAGTAAGCTACAACAAACTAGGAATTACAAGTGGATGGGTTTCTACAATAATTTCATTTGGTTATCAAGTACAAGAAGAGTGACATAAAAAAATTAGCCAACATGCTCTCAATGCCACCCATATTAAATATTATAGCTTTGGAGACTCATATGCACATGGAGCCATTCATCCATGATGCATACAAAGAGGTATATTCATAGGATCAGAACTTCAAGGAGGTATTTCAATAGTTGCAAAGTTAGGGTCATGTGAAAGATGGTGACATCATCGTTGACTACAATCTCCAACATGGGTTACTCTACAAGTTTGATAAGTTATGTGTTCCTAAAGGTGAAGGGTGGTAGTTGAATAGAGAGGCTCACATGTCCAAGGTTGCAGGGAACTTTGGTGTAGGGAATACCATAGCCAAATTACAAAGTTATGTGTATTATGCCACACCTATATTTCCTATTATAAAAACAAATTACTTTCATACATTTTCTATTCAGAGAAAGAGAGCAGAATGGCCTTACCTTCCAGTTGGGTTTTTCTCCTAAAAGTGTTTCCTAGGCCAAATATTGAGTCAAATGTGTGTGAGATATTTTATTTTGGTGTTCCCTATTCTTAGCATAATTTTAATCTACATTCATACATCATTATTAGTAATCTATAGATCTATAATGTAAAGAAAAATAAAATTGTAATTGGATTTTTAAGTACAATGTTTTTAGATTTGTTTTGACAAGATGTCCTGTGAAATATCCATGGTAATTTATGGATCACTAATCCTTCATGCTCCATCATGGTGTAATTTTTCTCCATGGAGGATAACTTCCTACTACAAAAAATATTGTATGATCTATTTCAACCTCTCCTTGTTGTTCCAATACTACTCCTAATGCATTAAATGATGCATCCACATGTACATGAAATTCTTTGTTCTAGTTATCGAATACTAGAATTGGCACAGTTACTTGTTTCTCCTTTAATTTTTCTTGTGCCCACTATAATTCTTCAGTCGACTAGCATTAGACAAATTTTTACATCTAAAATTGGCCTCTTGTAACACCCTCCTCCCCCATCTACCCAAGAAACTAGCCAGCCGAGGTAAACATATGACGAGAGGCCACTATGATAAGATTCAAGAGCCTTGGTGACTTTAAGGAAATGGAATCGATGGAGCATCACATACGGTCATCCAACATCATCCAAATAACCTTCAGGAGACAAGTCGGCCACTTAGACTTCCTATCCCTAGGTCCCACTGCTGCTTGAGAGGCTTAAGGGTAGGGTAATTCTCCCTAGACACTGCCCATGCAAGTTAGTTTCAGGATTAACACTCCCTAGACACTTCCCAGGTGCTTTATAATGCTTCCTAGACACTTCCCAGGTGAGTTAGTCTCAGCACTAATGCTAGTATTTCAGGATTTGAGCCACCTTTTTCAGCTAGAGACCTGGACACTACCCAAAATGGAATGATCACTTAGAATTAGTAAGGATGCAAGGAAACAATCATACAAATGAAATTATATGAACAAGATCATCACCAGACCCCAACTAGCCATGACAGGCATTTCATCAAGAATATCATCAACATGTGACCTATAGGTGTAAATAAAAAAATTAAGTATAGGGATCTCATACTTATCTAAGAATCGCTATGAAGCATTTTTCCCTCATGCCATTTGTTGTATTATCCTCCATTAACTCATAAACACATTATCCATTCATATACAAGTAAAAACATGTTGAGATCCATACATAGATACTGTTATGAAATGTGCATATAACCAGCATAATAGGAACAGAAATACAATAAATATATCGGCCATCAAATCCATAAACACATCAGTACCTTTATACATGAAAATCAAGGGAATGGATTTCTCGTCAATGAATAAAATGAACCAACCAGAGATGGGACTACCACGTTCCAACCAACCATAGAATGGTTGAACCAAATCTCTTTTCAGCCATTCACCCTTGTGCGTTATTCCAAGCATGAATGTGGTATCTCATAGAACACATCAATAAAAACTCGTCTAGGGCTTCTAGAGGCCATCCACCTCAACCCATCAAATAGTGATTCCACCTCATGGTTAGACATCACCCAAAACCATCATCATATTGGTCTCCATCCAAGCCTTCTAGGGCTTTTGGAGCATTTTTCCAACTAAGGCTTCCAAAACTAGTAACTCAACCCACAACTTATGTAGGGCTTCCAAAGCTTTTGTCCAACCAAGGCTTCTAGAACTAGTAACTCAACCCACAACTTATACAGGGATTCTAGAGCATTTGTCCAATCAAGGCTTCTAGGACTAGTAACTCAACCCAAAAAGGGCTTGTAAATCAATTTTCAAACCAAGGCTTCCAGGACTAGTAACTCAACCCAAGCTGTTACAGGGCTTCCAAAGCGTTTGTTCAACTACGGCCTCTAGGACTAGTAACACAACCCAAGTCGTTATAGGGCTTCCAGAGTGTTTGTTCGACTAGGGCTTCCAGGACTAATAACTCAACCCAAGCTAAGGAAACATGAGAACCAACCAAAAAAAAAACAATGAAAGTAACCCACAATCACCATGGCTATCTAGGACATTCCAAGACTAGGAAATCCACTATTCGATACTGGAAATCCTCTATGCCAATGATAGATCACAGCCAAGAAACTACATGCATGTGCCATGCATACCAAAACTAGGGAATAAACCATACATGCAACTCGGTACCTACAAGAAAATAGAATGTAGCCGCTGATGTTGATGCCTTCTTGTGATTTCCTACTCTTCCTTTAGATTCTTGCTCCAAGAATCCAAGTATGCCACACCCTCCAAGAGTGATCCAAGAAAAATATAAGTAACCAAGAGTAGGAGAGAGAGAGAGAGAGAGAGAGAGAGAGAGAGAGAGAGAGAGAGAGAATAATGAGAGAGCTCCAAAACTGAACTGACAAAGCTTCACTAACCAAGCTTGCCAAATGATCCTCAAAAGCCTTTTTATTTATGAGGCCTCTATTTCATTCATTTTCCATTATTTTCCTTCAATTTCCTCCTCACATTAAACCGGTGACATTTCACCTTCCTTTTCTCCTAATTTCCATTATTTTCATAAATAAAAGCTAATTAATGCTGTATGCATTTCCAAAACCTTAGCCATTGCCTTTGCCAATTTCCTTAGCCATAAATAACCAAATGAACACCCCCTAGGATGTCTTTCCCAACATTCATCTTGGAATACGCATCCCATCATCTTTGGTATTGATATATTTTTACATGGAATTTTCAACATGGTTGTTACCGAACCCTCCCCCTTGGGGGAACACCGTCCTCGGTGTTCATTGACACCTATAACCAACATGAATGTTGAAAACAAAAAATACATCCCATGGAGCTTTATAGCATAGCTCGTTGTAGTATTTATAGTGAGTGACCCTCTCAAAATAAAAACATCATGACAACATGACCAAATAAAAACAATACCGCATATTGGAGCTTTATAACACAACTCATTACAGTATTTAAAATGATATAAACTTATACACATATACACATTTTCTTAACCAACAAATAAAGGATACGATGCACATATCAATCAATAAGGGAATCCAGAGGCTCATGTCTCCACCCTCAAAGTAATAACAGGATTCACCTCCTTCCTAGGAATTCTAGAATCCACTGCAAAGTCAAATCTACATCCAATGTCCATCACTATAATCTCATGCCACTTTTCCTCTCACTGAATAATTACCAGCTCATTTTTCTAGGGCCTACTCCCAACATGCATCTGATTCCATTTGGTAATGCTAATGACCAAAACAAACCCATCTGTGACCTTCCCTTCTCTGCTACACAATCCCTTGGGAATCAGATCACCCCTTCCGCGCAATCATTCACCTTATAAGTTCCATTGGCACACCCATCCTGGGAAATCCATCCCTTGGAAAGGCTTCTTCACATCGAAAGATACAAAAAACAAGGAATACCTGCCTCAACACATCATACTGGTCATAGCATGCTCATGGAAATCAATGGACACTATTGGGTACCAGTGTCCCACAATGGCCCTACTCCTGAAGTGCTTTACCAACATATTTTTGCATGTTTCAATTCCTTTATTGTTGCTACTAATTCTTGCAATCGACATGCATTCTTGTACCAAGAACATAAATTTCATTAGATTTAAAGTAAATTTAAATAAATTCACATCATACCTTATTGGTAGCTCGTCAATAAGGTATATTTACAATTCTCTTTGCTTCCTATCACAACAATTAAATCTATAATATTTTACCAAAACATGTATAAAAATATCACATTAGGTTAGCTCAAAACATAGCCATCATATATCAAAATCATAAATCACATCTAACCATCATACACCAGAATCATAGACCATAAACCAAAATCATATATCATATATCGGAATCATAGATCATAAACTAGAGTCATAATTCACATGTAATCATCATATGCCAGAATCATAAGTCACATGCATAATAAAACTAAAATACAATACCGATACCTATCATTCATTGATGCTTACTTCTACCTTTGTTCTTTTGTATAGACACTGGATTGGTTGCCACACCCAATGCCTTCTCCTCTACCAGGTGCACATACGCATAATGTGCATCACACGCATACAACCACACATGACACACAACACCATGCAATAGATGCACCTCCACCTAACATACAATGCATACACCTATAGCCAGTGTATAACATAGTGCATCCATCTATACCCGATGTGCAATACCACCCAATACATGTACCTGCATAGAGTACAACACAACAAGTACACATGCTGCAATTCCCTGACTATATGATGCACATACATAATATTGTGTGCCCATAACATAGCATGTATGACATGCACACAATACCACACGTACACCAGTACCATATGTACAACATGTACATAGTACCACTGGTACACCACACCACCTGCACAACGTGTGCACAACGTGTGCACAACGTGTGCACACCGTCACATGTACATGGCACCACCTGCACAATGTGTACACAACACCACATGTACACTACACCACTATACAATGTGTAAACAATACCACATGTACACAATACCACATGCATGACATGTACGCGACACCACATGTACATAGCGCCATATGTACAACATGTACATAGCACCACGTGCACACATCACCACTTGTACAATTTGTATAGAGCACTCCATATGCCATATTCACACAACCCTATTTGTACCATCTTGTACATAACATTGCATAAATAACATGTGCACATGCTATGTATACTCAACACCACAAGTGCACACATAATAGATGCAACATGTAAAACATATGCAACGTATGCACAACAATAGTACCACACATCCAAAACCACATTGTCCTTACCAAGAAACCTTGCTTGTGGTATCTCATTCATGCTTATCATAGCATGTCGCAGACCACACTACTTTCAATTTGTTGATGTATCCTTCAACATTACCTATCATAACATAAACATAGGCATAATACAAGTATAAAATACCAAATAATATCCACATGATATTGACCTCGTATATTTTTTGTGACTACTCTTCCCAATTGATTCTTGGTAACACCAAGAACCTCTTCATGTCGTTCTCCTACATAAGAAACCAGTCCTCCACAAGAATGATCCCTGACAACCCTATTAGATAGTAACATAGATACACGGATACATACATACACATATAAATTTTAGCATAAAACAATCATGATCTTGTCTGACAATGACATACATACATACATACATACATGTATACATATATACAAATAAACATAATCATGATCACAACATAATTTGCAGATAACATAAGGTCAAGGTTAAGAGAACTTTCTTTATTCATGCATGACATGCATGATATTGAGAACAACAGTTCCCAACGTAGCTAAGGCATATGATGCCTCTGATCCACTTACTCTACTTTTCTAGTTACCTTTCTCATGTTTATACTACCATGGTCCATTTACCACAATGAACCCAACCAGTCCAAACAACTTTCAGAGTCTTACCTTCCGTTGTGCTCACTCATGCACAGAGCTTCATCTGATTCTTACATCACCTATTTGGTACCACATAGCTCTCCTCAAGCTACATTAACTTTCCTCTTTCCGAACCAATTCTCTAGACTCAAAACATAAAAGGAAAGAACGAAAACAACAACAAGAAAAAAAAACCATGAAAACCAATAGCAACACGACTCCGCAACCAAAGTGGCATAGCTATGCACTCGACACAATCAAACTTGAAAATCAGGCGCAAAAATTGCAAAATAACAAAAGAAAAAAACTAACAACAAACACCATGACTTGATCCCCCATGGTTCCCAAGGAAACTCAACCAGAGCCTTCTTCAAGATTTCATGGCAGTCTCTCTTGTCATGCAACTCCCTCCATTATACTATCATTAACACATACCTGTCAATGTATAAATAAGAATAACAATACACCAGCTATCTCATCTTGTTGTGCCAAGGACATTGCTTGCAACTGAACACATCCATGCCATCTCTCCGGGGACTCCAATCCTTTGACAGATCCTCTGGTAACTAAAGTCTACCTAATATAACTATCAAGTACATGTTGATGAATATAGCATGTATCCACATAATGTCAGACTAGGTTAAGGTTAAGAAGACTTCCTGTATGCCAAGCACTCATTGGTTTGGAATTAGGGTATGTCACACAGAATGGGTCGAGGTTGCGGACAAGATCGACCTTCCTAGTATCTAAAGATATCTAGTGACAAGCAAGCCAATCAAAAACTATCTTTCTCTAAATATGCAATTAAAAACAAAGGCAAACAAGTGTTTTAGGCCTACCTTGGTTCCAATGCAAGTTTGTGGAAGCCTCGCTTCCTTGCTCCAAATGAGCTTCCTTGAAGTAAGTCTCCAAACACAAACAAGCAAACAAATTAAATAGCATCTGAAAAGCCAATATCATAAAGCATATTCATCCTAATGATCAAGGAGATTATGAAACAAACCACATAAGACAATTTGTTGAGAAAAACGAATCTGGCTGTATTAATTCAAATCAAAGAAGAACTTTACAACATGTGCCTTGATGTTGTACAAGCTCCTCCCAGGGTCCGACAAGAAGTCTCCTCTACTTTGACAAGTTTCACTCACTTCCAATGAAACCAAAAGGTATGTGATCTCTCCTCTCAAGTTTAACTAGGAAGTCCCAATTCCATCAGCATTTACCCTAAAAATGTTCAGCTTCTAACCTCTCCAGCAACTGACCCAATGCCTTAATTTATAGTGCAATGGAGGGAAGTTACTAGGTCCTCCTTCAAAAGGATAAAGCCCTCCTTCAAAGGGATAGCTCCTCTTATCAAGGGATTAGCTCCTTCTCTTTTGGGATGCATGAACCACCTTGGAGCGAACAATCCACGTCAAAATCCTTCTAGAAACATCTAGAATTAACCCAAAAGTGAGTTTTTTACGATAAACTTGTGCCATTTTGACTTTTACAGGGGTACGCACCCACCCCTTTATAGACAGAGCACACATATACGCAGGTAATATGAACAAAAGGTGCAGGTCCACAGGTAAAACTAGGAGAAAGTGTGGAACCAGAGTAATATTTATTTTCAATGTCTTTCTCTCATTTGCAAAGCTTGACATGAAGAGTTGAGGTCTGAGACTTGCTTAGGAGGCTAGTATAAGTGATGATAGACCCATACTGACTGCAAATAATCATGGTGACGATATTTTTGTGTAGCATGATGCACAATACATAAAAATACTTACAGTTCTTTGCACTAAGGAGGCAGAATAATGCAAGAAAAGGGGGATTTCATAGATATACACTGACTACTGACAGCAAAACTCCTGAATAGGACTGAAAACAGTGAGAAAAAACCACAGTCTGAAGGTAAATTTAACCTTCCCTGACCATCTCACCTGTCACACTGTGAATTCAGTATGCAGCGCACCTACTGCACTTGGGAAGTGCAATGCATACATTCTGCCTTGAAGGTAGGGTGCGATGGTACTAGTGTGAGACTTTAAACAATTTTTCACTCACAGTTTGAAATTCAGTTTACGGATTTAGGCCGAGTAAGTAATGTTCAGTATATGTAAAACACAGGGGTGATCTAAAGAGGTTACTAGAGCCACCACTTAGGGCAATTAGACTGTTTGCGGATCGATTGTTTAATTCATAAACAAAACCTGGAGATAGATTGAAGCAACATTGATCTACTTTGCATTTGTATAACAAATGCAGTTCGAAGGCTAGCTAGCTTGGCTTCAGGCTCTCTCTATAAGTTTATAAAAGAAACAAATATAGATAGGCTAACAAACAATCTAGTCGCTCCCCAGTGGAGTCGCCATTTCGTTACTGGGAATAGTGGCCACTCAGATGTTGTTATTCCCACTAAGACTGGTAGCTATCTTAGAAACAAACAAGTAAAGTCTACTTTCATTTTCCTTTATGAGAATAGACAAGAGGGGAACCAAGGAGACCAACCTTAGTCTCGCACTTGATTTCCTCTCCTTCCTGATAGAGCTTCGCTGCTTCTTCTTCGTCTACCCAGCTTCAAAGAGCACATGTGGAATCACAACAACATACTACTATCGAAGAACAAAGATCTATATTCATAAATAACACAGGACCAGATGTGTGTTAACCATACAAATGCATATATAAACAAGTACACAAGAATATGGAGGAAAGCTTGAATAGCTTTATTAAGATGAAAAGTAGTAAGAGGATTACAACCATATGTTCTGACCCAGCATCATCCTCCAGCTAGAAAACCCTTCTTCACCTCAAGCAAAGCTTAGATCACCCAACACTATGAATGTACACCAGAAAACCAACAACATTTCTCTATAAGTGTTGAGTCTTGAAAATGTCATTCATTTCCATTACACTTTCACTCTTATGTCCATTATATCACCTCCATTTCATTACTATGTCACCACATTCATCCCACTTTCATTATCATTGGGCCACATTTATGTTTTTCCAATCTTTATTAATTCTAAGCCTTTTAAGTGAATTTGTGGTTAAAAATTAGGAAATAATGTGCATAAGCTTATACCTAACGAAAGGGTTGAGATTGTTGACGTGTGTAGGTTGAAAGGAGGCTTCTAGAGGACCCTTATGTGGCACTCTAAGGCCAAATTCGAATTTGAGTGGAAAGAATCATGGGATCATGAAGATATGTGTCACATCTCCTAACTGTATTGTAACTCTAAAAAGACATGTGTCTTATCAGTTCCTATTTTGATTAGAACTCTAGAGGTAGAGGGAGAAATTCATGGATTATCATTAATGAGATGGCTCTCATCTTTTTGTATAAATAGGAGATGTTTCTCCTTCATTGTAAGTCTTTTTAGTCCCTAGTTCTTAAGATTGTAGTTCTTCCTTGATGGCTTTTGAAAGCTTTGAAGAACTTTGTTGTACTTTGTACTTTTGAAGAATTTGAATAAAGCTTTCATGTTCTCAACATGGAAGGAGATGTGAAGTAGATGTCATGGAGCACATTAGAATGTAAGGTAGAGTAGATTTCATTTTGTAAATATTGCTTTGTAGAATGTAAGGTAGAATAGATTTCATTTTGTAAATATTGCTTTGATTTGATTTGATTACTTTCAAGTTTGATAGATTAGATTTTCCATTTATGCAATTTTAATTCATGCAAGTGTGTTCAATTTTGCTTTGATTCCATAGGTGGCAGAGGGGCCCCTGCTTTGTATAGTTGTCATTTAATTTTGCATGCTTATGTATATTAGTTGTACATAAATTGCTTTCAAGTTGATTGTAGATTAGTGATGCACATAGCCTTTTAATGACTAATGACATGATAGAATCATTTTGTCCTTTTGCTGAAGCAGCAAGGATACTGGGTCTCATAGCCACTAACTCATTGTTTGGTTATTGCATTTTATCTTGATTGAACTAATGACATGATAGAATCATCTTGTCCTTTTGCTGAAGCAGCAAGGATACTGGGTCTCATAGTCATTAGAAAACCAACAAGAACAAAACCCCAAAAACAACATAAACTATAAAACAACGAAGTAAGAGAAAGGTTAACTAAGCACATATAGTGCACCATACTTCATCAGTTTACGATACTCGGATTGATAATTTATGTAGAGCAATTTAAGACATTAAATTGACTAGACATTTTGGCGCCATTGCTGGGGAAGTGTAATTAGGAGACCTTATTTCTTACATCTGAAAAAAAAAAATAATAATTCCTGAGTATGCTCTCCTCCTGCACTTTGTGTGATCTGGAGGATCAGAAAAAGGATTGTTAAGCAAAAAAAAAAAGAAGAAAAAAAAAGGAGACAAAATAAACTTCAACATTTCAATTGATTCAATAAAAAAAAAATGATGAAAAAAATGAAACTCAACTGCTTTGATAGGTTCAAATTGACCAAAATTGTCTGGTTATGCTTTGTAGTGGTCTTCAAAACAATGTATCCTATTTTAATAAGGTTTTGCAACTTAGCTGCGGAAACTGCCCTGATTTCGTAGCTAGCACCTGATTCCGCAGCTAGCGCAGGATTCCGCAGTTGTTTCAAGGTTTAGCAGGTTACAAGTGTCCAATGAAAAAACCGACCACATGGGCATCTCCAGAATTGTCTCGACATGGATCCTATCCTAGTCACCTAGCTCAGATCGATGAAAAATCAGCCTAAGACCTCAGTCAAAGTCCTGTTTTTAGCATGTTTTTCTTGAAGTATTTGCTGCCTGAAATTCAAAATCATTAATCCTTTTTATAAAATTTTACAATTTCAGAGAAGAAAAAAAAAAGAGAAAAACAATCTATAGCTATCTTGAATCTTAGCTTTTCACTGTGGCTTCAACAAGAAAATTTGCTTCCCTCTTCAAGCTTTGGCATGAAATAAACTTGCAACATAAAAAAAAGAAAAAAGCATTGTATATGTGAGAGAAGAAGAAAATAGTGTGTCATTAGATTATTTGAGAGGTTTGCATGAAAAGCATGAGAGCTGGCTCTTCCCTGCTAAATGTGGTAGTCATGGGTTGTTGTCTGTGAGCCAATTACCTCTTGATATTGATAGGTCTCTGCATCTTGAGATAAGAGATCGCACGTTTCTTTTGCAAGGAGATCATGTACATGCCAGTATTTAGAAGGTTTCAGCATTAGTGCTGGATTGTGAGCCCAACATTGACTTCAGCAGAGACATTGAAACAAAGCAAGGATATGCTCGTCAGGTTGCTGATTTTTTTTTGAATTTGTGAAAATAATGAAAGAAATGCAGACTCCAGATCAAGATACCGGGAACTCTAAAAATTTGATACTGCCTTAAAAGGATGGTTTACTAGGTCCCGATGGCAACTTTTTACGAGCGTAGCAGCTTAATCCTTTAAACTTTCGCCAGTTCATTTCTTCTTTCTGACTAGACATGTTTTATTCCATTGCTCACTAAAGAACTTGAGACTTGATAAATGTTTTGATGGAAGCCGAATGCAGCAATTCATAATAATGTAGAACAATAAAAAATGTTAAACTTAGAAAAATGCGTAAACAGCAAAAAAATGTCAAATTTAAAACACTTGAATTTCCAAAACGGAGACGAATTTCAAAAAAATAAAACAAGGGTTTGTTTTCTAGGTGGGTCAATTAGATAACCCAGAAACCGTTTGAGGAAATTTGCGGTGTTCTGGGAGAAATCTGCGGTTCTTCGGAGCATATTTTTTAGTGCCGCGTGAGAAAAAAAACAGAGTTTTTAATTAAATGAATAACTGTGATGTAATTCCGCGTGCTTGAGGAGGAGAAATCAAATTAGGAATCAAATTATGTGCTGGCATTTAACCTTGACCCACCTCACCTCATGATTTAATGAGCGAACAATGATTTAATAACAGTTTGAATTGAACACAGCACTGTCTAACTGTCTAATTACATACGGCGCTTCACAGCAACAACGTGTCCATAAAACTTCGCCAAGCAAGAGGGACACTTGTAGGATTCAATTACATGAGTGACACTGGGTTTCTTTTATTGCTTCCATGGGCTTGTAACCTGAAGAAATTGGATTTACAGTTCATGTTTTTGAGTGCAGAAAATCATTGTGAGTTACTTCATTTATGCACTAACCTTGAAGTTCTAGAGGTACGGAATGTGATTGGAGACGGAGGGCTTTCCATGATAGCTCAAGGCTACCTCAATCTGGATTTTATTGCTATTCATGTAATAGATATAAGCAACTTGGCATTGGAGGCTGTATGAGAATTCTGCAAAAATATGAGGGACTTTCGTTTAGTTTTGTTGGATAAAGAAAAAAGAATTACTGATCTGCCACTTGATAATGGAGTCATGGCTTTGTTGCTTGGGTGTAGCCTTCACTCCTCCACATTTTTTCCTCTTCCACGCACACAGCCACTCCATTTCACAATACTTTCCACACTCTGTTTTCATTAGCTGCAAGCCACTTTCCGCAGCTGCCAGCTCACACAGGGTTTCCGCAGCTGATCCCGGTTTGCGCAGCCAACCCCGGATTCCACAGCTGTTTTGTTAAACTCTAGGTTGCAAGTGTCATTAAGCAAAACAAGCCACATGGGTAGCTGGGGGAATGTTGGTACATGGATGGTGTCCTATTCATTCGATCAAATTTGATGAAAAAGACCCTGGTCAAAAGGAAGTCAAATTGTGTGTTATCACTGAGTCGCCACACTAAGTCGCTGCATGTCAAGAAAAAAATAATAATTTTGAATCAATGAAATGAATAAGTTATTTGCTCACTTTTCTAAAGGTATTGATTAATTTTGAACTGATGATGAAAGATGAATGGCTAACTTTGTATTCAAGATTTTTAGCTACAGAACTGTGCACATTCTGCAGCTAAAGTCCAATTCCGCAGCCAGAAAAACCTCATTGTTCAAATCAGCCTATCTTTCTCATACAAAATCAGATTTTGATGATTTAAGTATCATTGGAAAGGTATCAACAAGATCTATACAATGAGAAATCTAACATTAGAGTTTTAAATGGCAAATAATGAAATAAATTGCTGAAAAGAAGCAACATTCAACTTGGGGCACCAATTCCAAAGCAGGTATAAATTGTTTTGATTTTTCCTTTGAGAACTTGTTTCATTAATACAAATTCTTAGTTTTGTGTGTAAATATCATAACTAGAGAGATTGATCACCTCTCTCCTTTGATAATCTTACATTCCATTGCAGAAAAAGTATTAGTTTTTTGTAGGTTCCAAGAGGAAGGACAAATGACTACAAAAGAATGGTGTCTCTCTAAGAGGCCAATTTGTTTCATAAGAGAATGATCAACAACACAGAGGAAATATGCTGATGCAAAATCAGATCCAAAAACTTGAAAAAATTTCAGATACTATTGTCTCCATCACATCTGTCTATCACATCCATCCATCCATCACATCCATCCATCCATCACGTCCATACCTCATAATAAACCATTCACCTCATTTCACTTCATACTTTTCCATTTACATTCACATCAACTTTCCATTTCTTTCTGTCCATTCATAACCCACAAATAAAAGCAAGAGGCTCATTCATATGCTTATTGCCCATTGCCATTTCTATTCTCCATTGCCATCTTTCATTTTCATCTTCCATTTCCTGTCATTTTCATTCCGCAAATAAGCCCTGCTTCAATGCAAATTATTGAGTCCATAGTCCTTTGAGTCTAAAGTTCTTTGTAAAAACACCTTGAGGCTTGCATGCCTTAATAGCAAGTCCTCATGCTGATAAACAATGGGAATACATTAATGTCCCTTGTTCATCAGATCTTCTGGGTGACTCGACATCGACAAATTCATTCGTACCTAGCAAGATGTGTTTGGGCATCTTGACTCTCATTGTCATCAATGGTGAGAGTTCTCGTGTTGACTAGTGGCATCCATTAATGGCCACTAAGCCAACAATTTCCTACTATGTTCGACATCAAAACATATTTTCACATAGTAGGAATTGTGCCAACAAGTTTTGAAGACATGAAGACTATTATTTTCAGCATTTTGGAGCAGATTAGGCAAGTTTTAATAGAAGCAATAAAAAGTCATCTTATCTCTCTATCCATGACTCCTCTTGTTCAGCCACTTGAAGACGAATATGATCAAAAAATTTTCAGCCACCACACATACAACTCATCCATTCCAAAGGGTAAGTGAAGGTACGTCATTTTCTAACTTTTGACCATAGAATTCCATAACAAGCTAGAATGATAATTATTGGAAAAACATTTCTCTTCCTCATTTCATAAAATTGCCAATACCATCAGTTGGGGGGGGGAATACATTCATTTTCATATCTTGCCATGTCCATATCATATTTAGGAGCTCACATACTTCCAACAGATATTAACTATTACATTGTTATTATGAGCATACAATGGCTTTTCAAAAAAAAAAAGTGCTTAAAGGATAAATTGGATACAAACAAAAGCATGGTTGTCACACAAGAACCAACCATCATGCAATCCAATAAATATATACTTTGCAACAATAATCAAAATATCATTATGCAAAGTTCAAAGATCAAAATAGGAGGCAACAACAAAAAAAATGTTTGTAACACAAGAACCAGCCATGTTGCAACTCAAGTAAAACACTTTGCAGAAATATGAAGTTATCAAATGATATCATGCAAAGTTAAGCCAAAGCTCAAGGATCAAAAGAGTTAATGTAATATATATTGCATGAGGACATGCAATAGCTTCAGTTGGGGGGTATGTTGAGTCTTGAAAATGTCATTCATTTCCATTACACTTTCACTATTATGTCCATTATATCACCTCCATTTCACTACTATGTCACCACATTCATCCCACTTTCATTATCATTGGGCCACATTTATGTTTTTCCAATCTTTATTAATTCTAAGCCTTTTAAGTGAATTTGTGGTTAAAAATTAGGAAATAATGTGCATAATATTATACCTAACCAATGGGTTGAGATTGTTGACGTGTGTAGGTTGAAAGGAGGCTTCTAGAAGACCCTTCTGTGGCACTCTAAGGCCAAATTCGAATTTGAGTGGAAAGAATCATGGGATCATGAGGATATGTGTCACATCTCCTAATTGTATTGTAACTCTAAAAAGACATGTGTTTTATCAGTTCCTATTTTGATTAGAACTCTAGAGGTAGAGGGAGAAATTCAAGGATTATTATTAATGAGATGGCTCTCATCTTTTTGTATAAATAGGAGATCTCTCTCCTTCATTGTAAGTCTTTTTAGTATTTTTAGTCCCTAGTTCTTAAGATTGTAGTTCCTCCTTGATGGCTTTTGAAAGCTTTGAAGAAATTTGTTGTACTTTGTACTTTTAAAGAATTTGAATAAAGCTTTGATGTTCTCAACATGGAAGGAGATGTGAAGTAGATGTCATGGAGCACATTAGAATGTAAGGTAGAGTAGATTTCATTTTGTAAATATTGCTTTGTAGAATGTAAGGTAAAATAGATTTCATTTTGTAAATATTGCTTTGATTTGATTTGATTACTTTCAAGTTTGATAGATTAGATTTTCCATTTATGCAATTTGAATTCATGCAAGTGTGTTCAATTTTTCTTTGATTCCATAGGTGGCAGAGGGGCCCCTGCCTTGTATAGTTGTCATTTAATTTTGCATGCTTATGTATATTAGCTGTACATAAATTTCTTTCAATTTGATTGTAGATTAGTGATGCACATAGCCTTTTAATGACTAATGACATGATAGAATCATTTTGTCCTTTTGCTGAAGCAGCAAGGATACTGGGTCTCATAGTCACTAACTCATTGTTTGGTTATTGCATTTTATCTTGATTGAACTAATGACATGATAGAATCATCTTGTCCTTTTTCTGAAGCAGCAAGGATACTGGGTCTCATAGTCATTAGAAAACCAACAAGAACAAAACCCCAAAAACAACATAAACTATAAAACAACGAAGTAAGAGAAAGGTTAACTAAGCACATATAGTGCACCACACTTCATCAGTTTACGATTCCTGGATTGATAATTTATGTAGAGAAATTTAAGACATTAAATTGACTAGACAATAAGATACAAAATTCCAGCCGCTGGATCTCTGTGATGAGGGATCCATATATAGATGATTATAGGGAGGTGAGTCATCTTCTGAGGTCTTGATTAGTGTCTTCACTCTGATAGTTCCTGCTTCCACTTGGAGAATGATGATCTCTTACTCATCCCTGGTCGAAAACAGGGAGGCAAGTGTCAGAGGGGAAGCTTCTGGAAGATTCCATGATCTTCCACCTTGCATTTTTTCCCTGACACTTTTCCATTCCCGACCATCAAACCCTACAGAGGAGAAATTCAGTATGCATCACACCTTGTACACTAGGAAGGTGATATGCATCACACCCTCTGCACTGGTTTTCAGTATGGTCCATTTTTGACCATTTATGAGTAGTTTTTAGTGGAGAACTTCTGGGAGATGATATAATCAGCTGACCTTGTTCCTTTAGGTAGTGAAGCAACACTTTTAGGGACTTAGGAGCCCTCAGTTTATGGACATTTATGATTGGGGTTGAAGTGCCCAAAAATGTCTATAACACACTAACATCACCCTGAGAATTTTAGGAGGAATGTAAGGAGCCCCGATGGTATTTTCATCCTAGGGAATAGAGAAATGCCTAGAAAATGGAAACAAAAAATTATATCATGGGAGATTTAGAAGGTGACATTAACATGATAGCACCCCAACGCTGACATTATCCTTGTCATTTCATAAGGAGGACATCGAGGAACTCCTCGGTATTTATGTTCTGGGTAATGGAGAAATTTCCTAGCAAATGATGGCAAAGGATTCAGTCCCAAGATTTTTATAAGATTATGTAGGAATGGTGTCACCCTAACACTAACACCACCCTGGTGCTAACATCACCCTAACGGTTTAAAAAAGTGGACAACAAGAAGTGCCTAGGGTAAATTGGTTAGGGAAATAAAGAAATTTCCTAGCAATTGATGCCAAGATCTAAGAGGCTAAGAAATGGGAAATTTCCTTCAAGTTTTGGTGTATCAAAGTATTAAAAATCATGCCCAAGAATTTTTTTTGTAACATTGTCTTTTGTTATATATTTGTGGCTAAGAGTAGGGCCATGTCAAACATTATGGGCATATGTTAAGGAAACAATAAGTTTAGTTGATCAATAGTCTTTATTATAATGGGATATTAAGCCCCCGAAACAAAAACACATGGGCCAAATGGAGAGGTTAGGGAAAAAGGGAATATGAAGCCAAACCTTAAGAGCTTGAGAGCCTAATATGGTAATGGAAGTTAAGGGCCTCTTTTGTCTGCCTATGGTCATGGCACCTATTGACATGCAAAAAGGGGTTGAATTCTTAAAGGCTCAACACAGTCATGTTTTGTGACTAAAGGTCGGATTGCAGTCATGGGGAATAGTGAATTAATGCCACAAGGACTAGGATTTGTAAAGGAGTTAATAAAGAAATGTATTAAGTGTGGATCTTATTAAGTATGGAGATCCATACTAATGTTATGTGTATGAACAGGTAAAATTTAATGAATATGCTCCTTGAGCGTGTAGTTTGGAATGGGATTCAATTCTTAGAATGGAAAATTATACTAAATTCCATCCATGAAACAATTCAGCTACAGGAACTTAGATACATGATACATCAGAGAAATGGAGAACCACACAAAAGTACATCATGAGTATTGTGTTCCTTACAAAGAAGCAATGGAGATCATATCTCTGTTTGCTGGTGAAGTAAACTCTGCTCTTACTCAGGTTGTAGAGTGGGTTTGATCTCAACAAGTCATAATAAAGTTATTTGATCAAACAATAGTTTTGTCCCAAGTAGAATGAGCCATGCTGAAGGACCATGATATAAGTGTGAATGATAGAAGAACCACACATCAAATCATATGTAATAGATAAACAAAATACAAGTACACAATGCGAGACTATGTGAGGGATAGTAGCTGAGTGAGATGTAGGTTTTATAAGAAAGGGGATTTTGGAGATGTTGAGAAAGCCTTTGAGTAAGAGAAGGTCGAGATTAGTGATATTGACTATCAATATAAGAAGACTAGTCCTTCCTCCCAAAACATGTAGAAAAGAGAAACAACATGGGATTTGAAGATAAGAAGGAATAAAGTTGAAGAGGAATACAAGTTCACTTTTAGCACTAAATGTAAAGGAAACATGTTGAAGAGGAGAGGAAGAAATAAACATAGATTTAATTTATCTCTAAAGAAAAATTAGATAATTATTAAGAGGAATGATCCTAGTATTGCACTATTGGACCCCTCTGTAAGTATCAGCAACAATAGGTGCAAGAATCAAGTAAGAAAAGGGAGTAGCAACCAAAATAGCTATATGTTATAGTAGCTACAACCACCCTCAAAAATGTTGCCTTACCTACATTTTTGAGCCTCCCTACCAACCTTTCACAGCAGCATGTCTTGCTTCGTCAAGTACACAAGCTTCAGTGATTTTTTTGCAGAATGACAAATTGTCCATTAGAGTTTGTTGCATCCCCCTCATCGACTGTTCCTTTATACTTGGTCTAGCTATAGGCTGAGAAACTCCCTCAAGAAATTGCGCACTTCTAGAGGGAAATCAACCTTCCCTCCAGAAATTGCACAATTCTATCTAGCAGTCTGCTGGGCTCCAGAATTGCGCAATTCTATCAATCAAGCTTCATCTAAAAAATTGCGCAATTCCTCCCAACAGGATTGCTCAACCCAGGAATTGCACAATCCTGGGAAGAAGTTAGCTACTCTACCTAGAAATTGCACAAATGTCTCAAGCATCTAGCCCAACTCCCTTCCAGAAATTCACATTTTCTCCCAGCTATTGAGTAGCCTCTTGCATGTGCAACTGAGTTGACTGGTTCCCTCTAGGACCAAGAAAAACTAATTTTCATGAATGGGTTGCTTCTCCCAAGGCATCATACAAAGGCATCCCTTGATTAAGGGATATACTTTAAGCAATTGGAGGTAAGATGCAAGGATAATCTCAGAAACCTTCCACCAAGTGTCTCTCTTCCTAGATCTGTAACATGCACGTCACATCTTTGATTTTATCAAAACTTATGAGCCGGATGTTGCAGAGCTCATTCCTAACATAAAACTTGTAGCTTTGACATCCCACATCACATCTAAGAGTCATTGACACATTCAAATCAGTTGTTTTGGGGTAAGCCTACTTTCCATGTCTTGTGTTGAATTTATGGCACTTCTTTTGTTTCACTTTGTCTAAGTGTTGTCAACTTGATTTCAGTGAGTGATTGTTGTCGTTTTGATACATACTGGTTTGTACTAGCATGGTTTTAGTTTTTGTTAACATCTCACTACTGTCGCATGCATGAAACTATTTTTCATGAACGATCGCTGATTTGGCAACTCGCCTCACCCACATGCATGTTGTTCCATTTTCTGAAACTTTCATTCACTGTTTGCATGCACTATCATTCACTTATTCTTACACTTAGTATCGTCATGCATTTGCATTCACATTCACTTTTAGTTGCCTATTGTTGAGCCTGGGTAGCCTTGGCCCAAACTCTGCCTCACCAAGACAACATTGTGCAATCCTGAGAGGGAAGGCTTTGTCTTCCTCTTATGAAATGCAAATTTTTTCATAGTGGTTGTCCTCCAGTCTTTCATTGTGCAATTTTGAGGGATAGGGACTACTGGCCTAGAAAATTGTTCAATGTTGTCACTCAGCCTGTAAAAAATTTCCAGCTGAGATTGTGCATTGCACAATTCCAGCAGTCAACAGCCATACTAGACTGTGCATTGCACACTTCTAGTAGTCAGTCAGTCTCCTAGAAGCCCAGATTGTGCCTTGCACAGTCTTGGCAGTCAGTCTCCCGACTTCCCAGCAGAAATTATGTAACCTTCATGATCAGTCACACATGTATGTTGCAAGTCAGTTCTCAAGTTCATTTTGGTTTTCTACTGACAGATTTCTTGCCATGAGTGTTTCCATGTCTCCAAGTATCTCAGGTGTTCATCTTCCTCTCAACAGTATAGGTATAATGGTTTCCAAGAGAGCAGAGTCGAAGACACCATTCAAAGAACATTTGGGGTTGCAATCGATCAAGTGTCTATGGAATTGCCTACCCACGAAGACATCAAATTGTTTGTAGACAAGTACATCAAGATATGATGGAAGCAACATCACAGCGAGCAGCATCATGAACAACAGATGAAGGAAGCATACCAAATACAATGAATGCAAGAGGAAGGTTTTTGACAACACAGAGGTGGAACAAAGTTTCAAGCTCAAGCAGATCCACTTGTGGTGAAAGAAACTTTGGAGACTCGGGCTATGAGGTGATGGTACGCCATGAAAATCACGCAAAGGTAGAGAATGGAATAAAGAACGAGTTGCATGTGTTGAAGCAGCAACTCAAGGAAGAATAAGAGATGCATAGACAAGAGAATGAGTTGCAGCAAGAATAGGTACAACAACGGGTGCAATATGTACTCACAGATGAAACTCCGCCCATACAAGTTAAAGATCCATCCCTACAATTGGCACAAAGAATACATGGTGAGCAGTGTTATTGATCACATTCAAGGGAATTTAGCATCATGTATGTCATCGTGTGCACACATGCGATCCCACCCATTAAGCATACTCAATCAGGCAAAGACAAGAAGCAAGTCTAAATGGATCTGAACATGTGGTTGATCGTTGATGCACATGATCACTAACACACACTGGAAGATCAACATGGAAACTATGCACAAGTGTGGTGTTGGTTCGGTTGCACCCTAGAAGACCATGCGCATGTTAGTAGACAAGTTGGATGGACAAGCCACACCAATGCACCTGCACCTGGATGCAATGGAGGCAGTAGTTCACTTCAGTAAGATGTCACCATGGAGTGCATGCACACCATCATGGAAGACCAAGCTTGGTATCAACTCACCACCTTCACCATCGCAAGCGTGTCAAAGAGTTGCTCTCACCACAACAAAATGAGTGTCATTGATGTTTGGCATGGCTTGCTCAAACCATTGTTTCTCACATGGGCACATGTGCATTGTAATGTAACTTCTTGTCAAGTGGAATTTCAAGTGTCGATAGTTGGATGTAATAGCCATAGAGTAGATGAAGAGTCATGAGGGTAGATGAACTATCACAAAGGAGAATGTCAAGGGTCACCCCACCCTTTTCTATAAATAGAACTTCATAACTCATTGTAAAGGCTTTTGGTTAGCCAAGCTTCGATAGGAGTATCTTATAGAAAGCTTGGACAGTATTGTAACAAGCCTTGGCTTCTCCACTACACAGAGCTAGTACATCTCTTTGATGGAGCAGGCATTGTGGTTGTAATGTTCTGTTATCGGAACTAGTGGTTGCACCTGGATGTATTATATGATTAGAAATTACTCTTCTTAATATAACAAGAGTCAACATGTTTCATACATATGTTGAATTATATTCTATGTTATCTAGTTTAATCTAAATGATATATGTAATGTTTTTCTTACACATGCATGTATAGTTATCTGTGTATGTATGTATGAATCTTTCTGAAATGTGATGTTGGCTTAACCATCAATTTGGATTCCTTGCTAACTTGCCTTCCATGTTGTGATGCATCTTCACTCGTGTGTTCCCTTCTTAAATATATGCTATCATAGGTTTCCGAGGGGTTCACTCATCTCAATCCCCATGTATTAGAACCTCTCATGCACCTTCCTTGCCTCACTGCAACTGTCACACCCGTGCTACCAACAGAGTTATCCTACTTGCCTCTGTGAGAAATCGCAGTCAAGGTATTATCGTATGACCCACTACTAAGACTCCTACACCAAATGGTATGAGGTCTAATTGGGACTTCTTACTAGGGAGATCCCCTTACATGTTACCGGGTCAAGCACCATCACCACTATCTCTTGCAAAAAAAGTGAAAAATAAGCAAGAATATTTGGATGAAGAAAGAGGAAGTAAGGGAGAAGTTCCTTCTAGCCCTACACAACCAAGATAAAGCCCAAAGAAGGGTGAAAAAGAAGGTCAAAGGAGATGTTCCCATCAAAGGCTCATCCACCAAGATGTGGAAGAAAAAGCAAGGTTGGAGAGAATAGATCCACAACTTCTCTTCATTTAAAATAAGAGAATGGCTTCAAGTGAAGCCAAATAAGTTAGATGAAAGCATCAAGAAGAAATAGAAAAAGTGACCCATCTAAAGTTTTGAGGTAATATTGATCCCATTTTCTATTATAAAGATAAATTTGTTTAATTGTTTATAACAATGTTGCATGAGAAAGAGAAATTGTAGTCAACATGGTCTAAGGGGGAATACATAGCAGCATTACATGTTGCATTCTGAAGATGGGTTATATTAGGAGAGTGCAGTGATGAGGGGATCAAAGTTAAAATTAGCTCCATAGGATCAACTGTCAAGCAAAAGAAAAGAATGCAGGCGATAGGAGATCAAGGAGGAGAAGAGCGGACAAACTCAAGGGGAGATACATAATCAACAAAAGCATGCATTTTTCCTTGGTCTAAAAAAATGTTTGACTATTTAGGAAATATATTTTGTGAGATACTCTTATTTCATGTAAGTAGTAGATTTGATTATGCCTAGTAGCCATGTGTTCATGTAAACAATTGGTTTTGTTCTTCATGTTACTTAGTTATCAATTTCTATTTCTATGTCAATTGATGGCTCTTAGTTCTATTGGAGTAAACTTTTGTATAGTGGACATCTCTTTTTTTAGAATAAATCATGGGAATTTTCTTAGAGTATTATCTAGCTAGTATCAAACCATTGGTACAATTAGTGGAAATTATTGGTAGTAGCAGTTACTATCTAGAGTAGCTTGACCATAGGGGGAGGAAAGATGATGATGAGTATACCTAGAAGAAGTGTGAGCAATCACTCAAGCAATAAAAACATTAGAAGAGATCCAAAATTGTGTCATCATCAACTGGTATCAGTAGCAACGACCATACCATTTGTATTTTTGATCAGTACAATAATTCTTTGGTAGATAGGAGTGCCATTAGTCATTGGTTGTCACAAGAAAAATAAATATCCCCATGGGAGTGTGAGAAAACATTCAGTGCTTATAAGGAGAATGCTCATCAGGATAATAATGAATGAAACCCTTTTCCATTGATATCAAAGGGGGAAAGTGATTTATTGTGATGGTTGGGTGCAGCATGAGGAATTTATATCAATTCCAAGGGAGAGATTGTTTCCATTATTAGATTAGGATATGGTATTGGTGTGTTGGCATTGATGTCAAATTTATGCATTGGTGTGTTCGCATTCATGTCAACCTAAGTGCAATGATGTTAACCTCAACATGGATGGGATGATCGTTGTTGGGCTCTTAATTTGTCATTATTATTACGACTTCTTAACATTCATTTCATCTATTTCAACTATTCTTTTATCACATTATTTACCATAATATATTATATAATTCCATTTCATAATCATTTATGCTCTTGTGGATAAATAATATCTAATCTCATTTATTTTTTAATAATTAATGATTTTTATGCATGATTTTGGTTTATTCATTCATTATAACCTCACTCATGATTTTCACCTCCAATATCTCTTCCAGATTGCAGATTTTGTCTTCAACAGATAATTAGATATTCCAACTCAGGAATCTGCTGGCATAAGAAGTGACAATTTTGCGTTGGACGTTTTGGGAAACTGAAAGTGAAGCTAGAAAATCTGAGACATGGGTTTTGTTTAGAACGGACCAGATCATTTTCCTTTAGAGAAATTTTCAAAAATTCGTTTTTTATTGAGAGAAAATCAGGGTTCTTTGAAGAACATATTCACAGATTTGTTGTTGCGGCCATTTTCCAGAATTGCCCAAATTGTAATTACCAAATTCGACTTGTTCCAGCTGAATCATGATGGACAGATCTCTCAAATCTCATCTTGACTATTGAGATCAATTTGTTGCAAGTTTCCTTTGGGTGTTTGTATATTTAAAAGACACAATTCAGAGAGACAAGGGAGCTAGCAGATATAAGAATTGAACCTTGTAACAGTGGAACTTTTGTTAATGAAATTTCCAACCTTCTGATATTTTTCTCAATATGTGAGTTAAGCACAACCCTGACCAAGGAGTGGGGCTCACTCTTCTGATCAGGTGTTGTGCGTGTGTCCTTTTTATGTATATTGTTTTACTTGTTGTATTTTTTTATTGTTGTTAGAAATTTCCATAGATTGTTGTGAATGATTTTCTTTCTGCAATTTAATTTCCATTACTGTCATGACGATGCTTTGATTTCTTAATCACGAACCCTTGATTGATGTAGATTGTAACCTTGCCCCTGCATATAATTTGCGTGTTACCTTGAGAATAGTACACACCCAGGTTGATGAAATAATGTAGGAAACGAGATTATAATTTGTTCATACTCGGACACCAACATTTTGGTGTTGTTGCTGGGGAATGCTAACAAGGTGTGAAACATGATCTATATCAACTAGAGGGTCAATCTATCATCCTGGGGAGGAAATCGTCCTTTGACACCCTACTCAGGTCCTGAGCATAGTTATTTTTCTTGCATTTTTTATTTTTTTTATTTTATAGGATCCACTCTCTTGTCCTAGGGAGGGAAAGAGTTCTCTCACCCTGCTCTAGATCCTGAGCTTAGAATATTTCTTGCATTTTTGTTTGTTTTGATTTTGGAAAAACTAATCTCTTATCTTGGGGAGGGAGTGGTCCTTTGACGCCTTGCTCCAGGTCTTGAGCTTTAGATTTCCTTTCAATTGTTTTTTGAATGACTAGGAAGAAAAAGGTAGAAATTTGAAGAAATCTTATCATTTCACTCAAGTGGTGATGTAAGCACCACCCATTCCACTAACAAATTGATAGGAATATTTGAAGGAGTAACCTCAAAGCAACACATGAAGAACATCTTCTATTATGGTAAGAAATGGCTCACATTGTTACTTTTGAATTCCCTATCAGTGATCTAGGAGGAGTGACACAAATGCATATAATTCCTCCATCTTCTCTACCAAATTTTCATGGTTTGGATAAGGAGGACCCAGATACATTCTTATTTGAGTTTGAAGTACTTTGTAGAGGATATGATTATTGTACTAATGCTCAAAGGTTGAAAGTGTTTCCTCTTACTCTAAAAGGAGTAGCTCTCTGATGGTTCATGAGACTTGATGAGAACTGCACCAAAACATGGGAGGACATGAAGAATGTATTCTTGGAGAAGTACCAAGACTATTACAAGGCCAATGAAGATATTTTCAGTATGATACAAGGGGAAGATGAAAGCCTGGAGGACTATTTGGAGCAATAATACAACCTTCAAAAATCAAAACAAGCATTCGGAAAAAGAAATCTTAAAAACACTCATTCTTAAAGGAATCAAAGACGAAATTTTAGAAATCTTAAATCTGATAGGAAAATGTGACATTTTTTAGCTATCATATGATGATCTCTGTGATTTATGCATAAGGTATTCAAGAGGAATATCTAAGGCTGGTAAGGATTCTAGAGAATTTTTTTCTTTCCTTTCCAATTCTACTTCAAGAATAGGAGACATAAGAGATGAAATCAGTGATTTATTTGAACATTTTAAAGTTGATTTGATTAGCTCTCTAAATTCACAATTGCATGCTTTGCAGGTTAAGAAAAGTCAAGCAGAATTTGAAGAAGTGATTTTTCCTTAATTCCAAAAGGAGCATCCCATGGATAGTTTCTCTTTCCTAACGTGGATGAAAACAACATTTCCAAGAGATGGAGAAGTTGTAGCAATTTCACAACCATTGAAACCTTAGCCTACATGTATGTTTCAAAACACTTCCTCTCCATTGTCTTACTTGCATAATCTATTATGGAATACTCATGTGTTAGGGCAACCATGCCAATCTCAATATAACCCCCATCAATCTTGTGCACAAGTTTGGCATGGTTCATCCTATGCTTACATGACTACTCTCCCTCATCTTGTAGCATAGAAATATCATCTATATTCTTTTCCATCTTTTCAAGAACACCTTGCTTGCATATCAAAATCATCCACACATCCCAATCAACTAAATCATCAAAATCCTCCATGCCCTACACAATATCCTACTCAACTCATTCCACGCCCTCACCATAATAAACTAGTACAACATGCTTACAGTGTTGAATTGCAAAATTTACCTACCCTTCCCACCCAATCTATCTCACATACACAAATGCAAAAAACTTATATCAAGATTGGAAATGTTTCAAATCCAAAAATTGTAGAAGTTATGGAAGAAAATGAGGTTTCTTCTAGTCTACGTCAGCAAATTGTTTTGGAGACTCAAAAACTTCATGATATGACAACTATGGGAAATCAAGAAGTAAAGATATATTGAAAATTGGTTTCACTCCATCAGTTGTTTACAACGTCACTCCATACTTCAACGATTTTTGACACCATATTTTCAAGGGAAGTTGGTCACTCATACCCTAGTATTTATTGACAGACATTTCTCAAATTCGAGTGTGTATAAACTTGAGGCCTTATTTCTAAAATGGATCCATTGGAAGTACTCTTATATGTAAGTATGCTTTACTTTTCAAGGTAGAATAGGTTAGTGTAGAAAATAGAATAAATAAGTATATAAATAATTTTTGTTATATGTAGAACGAGTTGTGTTCGCTGCAACTTGCTGAGTATATCAATATCAATTGTAAATATTTGAAATTAACTATATATGTAGATGTATTATGTTGAAAAATAGATTTCTACAAACACTCATCATCACTTTGAAAAAAAAAATTATCATATCTTAGGGCATGTGGGCTTGATAAAACCACTGAAATCACAATCGATACAGTCATGTTTTCAGGAACAAAATGGAAATATTTTAAAAACATATTTCTATCCTAGGTAGACCTTTATTTATACTTTATAATCCAATTTGAATCACTCAATTGTATTTGAAATGAAAAAGTTATGACCAAAACATTGACAGTATGTCAAGTAGGTAGCTTAGGAACAAAGTTGGGACAGACTATTTTTGGAGGCCTAAATGACAAGATTTTTGAAACTTGCTTTTATGGTATATCACTATATTAATCTAGTTTACACTTCAATTTGAATCACCCAATTTCGAAATTGTATGAGAAAGTTATGACTAAAATACTGACTATCTATCGTAAATCAGCACCTTTAAAACTCTATTTTTCCGACTCTTCCTTCACACATTTGACCCATCAATTATTCATGGTTTCAAAAACTGTTTCTATTTAATATAATTACATGAATCTACTTTACTCTCCAATTTGAATCGGTTCAATATGTCATCAAACAGTAAAGTTATTCTTAAAATATCAACTATTGGTATAAGTTGGGAAATCAAAAATGACTCTGTTATACAGGTTGTACTAAGTAAATTTGACATATCATATCATTGAATTTTTACAACTTGTTTCAATTTGAGATATCCCTATTAATTTTCTTTCATTTGGCTTTGGAATCATGCAAATTGCATGAAAAATAAAGAAATTATGATTAAAATACTGTTGGTCAGTATGGTTGGCCATCGTTGTCCCGCAGGTAATAAATTAACTCCATGGATTTGTTTTACAAAGTAACTACTTGTTAATTTTTTTTCATATTTATTTGATTTAGACAGCTCGATCACCTCTCTTATTCCATGATTATATGTTTTATTACAGGTAGATGCTCATTTTTTGCAAGTCCGAGGAGAATAAAGGAGGTCAATTTGTTTTTGAACAAGTGATTATTGAAGGCAATGATAATGAAATAATAGAGTTTCATCCTAGCATCTATTAAGAAATATAATATCATATAATTTTGATTCTTTTGAGGTGCCATGGAAATTGATCATAAGAGTTTGTTACAAATTATCCCTGTTATTTCTCACCAACAACATGAAGTCTTTTTCATTAGCTAATGGATTCATAACAGGAGAAATGGAGAATTGATTTCCATTTGAAGATCCAAGTCATTTCTGCCAAAACATTTTTCCATTCATTCACCATTGATAGATTTTTTTTCTAGAAAGATATTGATATTCCCTTATGAAACAACATTGCTACAGTGAAAATCATAGCCGTTTCAACTTAAGTTATTTATTTATTTATTGTTTTTCAATAAAATTGTTGTTTCTTTTCTAATTCCTCTTATGTTTTTTTCATGTGTTCAAAGCCACAAATTTTGTTCCTTCATCAAAATAAAAGGAAGCTCTCAAATTTTATGATGTTGCTCCGTATTTATCCATTTGTTCATCAGTCTTATCAGTATATGGCTTCCTCAAATCCGTTGGGTGTTGTTACTCTACCATTGTTGTTACTCCCAAAGATTTTCTAAGTGTTGGATGTTGTTACTCCTTGGATGCTATTACTCCTTGATTGTTGTTACTCCGTCGTTGCTGTTACTCCTAAAAAATTTCTAAGTGTCGGATTCTGTTACTCCTTGGACGTTGTTACTCCCAAAAATTTTCTAATTGAAGGATGTTGTTACTCTTTGGATGTTGTTACTCTGTTGGTGTTGTTACTCCGCTAGTGTTGTTACTCTGCTAGTGTTGTTACTCCATCAGTGTTGTTACTCTGCTAGTGTTGTTACTCCGCCAATGTTGTTACTCCGTCGATGTTGTTACTGAATGACTGTTGTTACTCTGTCAGTGTTGTTACTCCGTCGGTGTTGTTACTCCGCCAGTGTCGTTACTTCGTTGGTGTTGTTACTCCGCTAGTGTTGTTACTCCGCCAGTGTTGTTACTTTGTCGGTGTTGTTACTCCACCAGTGCTATTACTCTGCTAGTGTTGTTACTCCGCCAGTGCTACTACTCCGCTCGTGCTATTAGTCTATTGGTGTTGTTACTTCATCACTATTGTTACTTCGTCGGTGCTGTCACTCCACAGTGTTGTTACTCCGCTGGTGTTGTTACTCCACCAATGTTGTTACTCCATCGGTGTTGTTACTCCATCACTATTGTTACTCCACCGACGTTGTTACTTCACAGTGCTATTACTCCGCTGGTGTTGTTACTCTGCCAGTGTTGTTACTCCGCCAGTGCTGTTACTCCGTCAATGTTGTTACTCCATCACTGTTATTACTCCGTTGGTGTTGTTAACCTGCTAGTGTTGTTACTCCGCCAATGCTATTACTCCACTAGTGTTGTTACTCTGACAGTGTTGTTACTTCGTCGGTGTTGTTACTCCACCACTGTTGTTACTCCACCATTGTTGTTATTCTACTAGTGTTGTTACTCTGTTGGTGCTATTACTTTGCTGCAATTGTTACTCCATCGGTGTTGTTACTCAGCCAGTGCTGTTACTCCACCACTATTGTTACTCGACCGATTCTGTTATTCCCAAAAAAATTTTGAGTACCCAGTGTTGTTATTCCTTCGATGTTGTTACTCTTTCAGTGATGTTACTCCTCCAGTGTTGCTACTCCATAGTGAAATTTTTTCTAAGTACCTAGTCCTATTACTCTACACATGTTGATACTCCATCAAGGTAAGTCTTCAGGTACATCCCTAATCAACTCTATGTATTTGATTGATGTTCCAATTATAACCGAGGACGGCCATATCTTAGTTGGGGGGAGGTGTTTCTTTTGATAGAAAATGTATTATATTTGATATTATGTCATGTCATCATTGTTATTAAAATTTCACGTCAACTCATACATCTCACGATTATTACCACCATAACCCATAACAATCCATAACCCCCACTTATCCACATACATTGGAACTTGAATCATGCACGATGACATTAACTTGGTGAATGGGGAAATACATTTAATTGTCTAAGTCCTCTTTGACATAATGATTAGGTAGTCAATTTATCTTTCTTTATCTATAAACATAATTTTATTTTTTAAGGAATAATTATGAAAATATTATTTCATCATGGAAACTTTGAACTTTCCTAATTTGTCAAGTCCCTAATCTTGTAAAATTTATGATGATGACCACAAAATCATACTTAAATCTTTCCATCACTATCTAATGAACTATTCCTTGAACCCCAATCTTAACAAAGCAAAATATATTTATCAACAATCATTTGAAGGTTATTAGTATTTGAGAAGCAAAATTACCCGAGTTGAAAATAGTTACTACAAAACATTTTACGCCATCCCTAGCTGGCTTGCCACCCCATCTATTAAGTGATATTTTATTAATTAACAATAACCATAGTTAAATTTTAAACATAAATAGTCAACTGGAGGATAGGAGGTCTAATCACGAGCTGACCTACCATGATCATAGGTCCTAATAGTGTGACATTACCACTACTGGTCACCAAGACGGGCTAATGGCCTTCGGTCATAAAACTGAAGGACAAGAGGTCTCATCATGAGCCGACCTTTTCACTTTTGTTAGTTCCCATGAATGGCATTGTTATTAACTAGTTACCAAGCCAAAACAATGATCTTCAATAGACAACTAAGTAAATTGAAATTCTTTTGTAACTATGTACTTATTTCTAATAGATGGGACATTGGCATATGAATGGGTTAAAAAAGCATCCTTGTTGAGGCTATGGACACTTGATGGAAACAGTGGCCATGCTTATGGTATAGAAGTTAATTCAATGCTATGATCTACTTGGTTACCTTGTTTTCTCAAAACTAACTGCTGATAAAGCCACTGTTGCATATATAAGGTTTGCTAGAACTCATGGTTCATGGGGTAATATTTAATCAGTCTTTAGATAATGGTGGTTATGGTTTAAATCTATTATTGAGTCATAAATATTTACTTTACATGTTAGGGATGAAACTTTTAAGATATTTGATATTTGAAATTTTGTATCATCTAATCTATCATTCCTTTATTCTACAAGTTTCATATCTTTAACCAAAGATAGTTTCTTTACCCAATCAATCTCTATTTAAATCCTAGCTTAACAACACTACTATTATTTTGGGGAAGGATGAAGAGGCCTAATTCTGATTTTGAACCTTGATGAATTACTGATTGAGGATACTCATGAGATGTGTTATAGAAATCTTGATGGCAGAGAAACTAACCAGTTTGGGGGAAGGAAATCCTACTACACTTTTTGATTACTTTCTTTGAGCTTGCATGGCTTCCACCTTTCGCATCACTTAAACAAGCTCAACTTGCATTAACTTCAACAAATGTTAATCCATAGATGTCATTCCACGTTATTTTGTGGAAAGCAACAATTAAGGTGAAATAACATGAGTTTTTGATTTATTAAAATATTAGGAGAATGTCATAAAAAAAAAAACACTAAGCATTGTTCACTCATATTTTTCAAACCATTATTTCCCCTACTTTATACAGAGGCATTGGGTTGCATGTCGGCATGCAACATATTCAGTTTGGGGGAATGGTGGGCTCTTAATTTGTCATTATTATTACCACATCTTAACATTCATTTCATCTATTTCCACTATTCTTTTATCACATTATTTACCATAATTTATTATATAATTCCATTTCATAATCATTTATGCTCTTGTGGATAAATAATATCTGATCTCATTTATTTTTAATAATTAATTATTATTATGCATGATTTTTGTTTACTCATACATTATAACATCACTCATGATTTTATCCTCCAAGATCTCTTCCAGATTGTAGATTTGTTCTTCAACAGATAATTAGATATTCCAACTCAGGAATCTACTGGCATAAGAAGTGACAGTATTAAATGTTGGAGAGTTTGGGCAAATGAAAGTGAAGCTGGAAAATTTGAGACATGGGTTTTGTTCATAACAGACCAAATCAGTTTCCCAATAATCAGTTTTCAGAAATTCTATTTGTAATGAGAAAAAATCAAGGTTCTTCAAAGGACATATTTGCATATGTGTTGTTGCGACTGTTTTCCAGAATTGCCCAAATTGTAATAACCAAATCTGACTTGTTCTAGCTGAATCATGATGGACAGATCTCTCATATCTCATCTTGAATATTAAGATCAGTTTGTTGCAAGTTTCCTTTGGATTTTTGTATATTTAAAAGACACAATTCAAAGAGGCAAGGGATCTAGGTAATGTAAGAATTGAGCCTTGTAACAATGGAACTCTTGTTAATGAAATTTCCAGCCTTATAATATTTTTCTCAATATGTGAGTTAAGCATAGCTCTAACCAGGGAGTTGGGCCCACTCTTCTGATCAGGTGTTGTGCGTGTGTTCTTTTTATGTATACTGTTTTACATCTTGTATTTTATTTATTGTTGTTACAGATTTCCATAGATTGTTGTGAATGCTTTTCTTTCTGCAATTTAATTTCCATTACTGTCACATCGATGCTTTGATTTCTTAATCGTGAACCCTTGATTGATGTAGATTGTAACCTTGCCCTTGCATATACTTTGCGCATTAACTTGAAAAGGTATGCACCCAGATTGATGAATTAATGTAAGAAATGAGATTGAATAATTTGGTCATACTCGGACACCAACAATCGTGTCAAGATAATTTTTTGTCATGATTATGTCACATTGATTGAGTATGTCAGTTGTTATAGTTAAGTGATGGAGTGTGTTTGTTGTTGAGTTTTAATTGGAGGCTTAGTCATAAGAAAGAGGGGAGGTTGCAACTTTGAAGGAATTTTCACCTTACAAGATCTAGTCAGATTCACTTGAAAACTCCCCATATGGTTAGATCTCAAAAAATCATTTCCAATGCTATATGAAAGTTTGAGAATCACCAAGGGGATAAAATAAAATATTAGTTTGGAAATTTTTTAGGGTTTCAAGGCACAAATTTGGTGTTAATTCGGTGAATTTCTCCAAAGTTGTCAAAATGGTGTTTGGATTTACCATTAAACAAGGCATATTTTAGATAGTAGATCAAGCAACAAGTATCTACACTATGCCATTCGATAACATAAGGGGCCCTATACCCCATTGTAGTTTGAAGGGAGAGGGAATCCCTCAGTTGAATCTAATCCAAAACCAACCTCCCTAGATCGATGGTCCAAATGAAATGAGGGACCCCCTTTATATTTCAAAACTTGAGGATGAGGGGTCTCTCAAAACCACTAGGTGTTTTTTTTTATGCATGATAGACGAGAATTAACATGGACCAATAACAACAAGACACATGGCACACTTGGATTGGCCAATAATGATGATTTGGAGGGTGATTTGGTAATAAGGCTGATAACATGGAGCAACTAGCATATGACACATGGCACTCCCAGCGGAGACCACATGTGTGAAAATAGCATAACATTTGAGCAATATTACTCTGGCCTAACATCACCCTGGAAATTTTAGAAGGAAGGAAATGAGTAAAGGCTTGGGGAAAATGTTCTGGGGCATGTTAGCATGACAAAGTAGCAATATTATGTCAACACATGATTCCATGGAAGCATTAACATGGGACATGTGGCATGTAGTTTTGGAATTTCCATGTGCCTAAGTGGCTTATTTTCTAGTGATACATGTCACACCCAGTGAAGGCCACATGGATATGATGACATCACCCTGACACTAAAATCACCTCAATGATTTTTGGAGTAGGATAACAAGGAACTCCCTTGGTATTTACATCTTGGGGAACCAACAAATGTAGAGAAAATGACAGCAAAAGATTCTATCTCGAGAGATTTAGAAGGTGACATTGAGATGACATCACCCCAAAATTAATGTCAGCCTGACAGATTCAGGAGGAGGACAATAAGCAGATTCTAAGGTATTTACATCTTGGGGAATGGAGAAATTTTCCATCAAATGACGACAAAGGATTATGTCTAGGGAGATTTAGAATATTAAGTCAGCATGATGTTACCCCGAAACTAATTTCACCATGACAATTTAAAAAATGGGACAATGAGAAATGCCTGGGGTAAATTGGTTTGAGGAACAAACAAAATTCCCCAAAAATTGATGACGAGATCTGGGAGGCTAAGAAATGGGAAATTATCATCAAGTTTTGGTCTGCCAAAGTATTCAAGATCATTGCCATGGATAATTTTTGTAACATTCTCATATGTTATAGATTTGTTGATAAGAGTAGCACCCGAGTCATTTTCTCGACGGTTCCATGTGGCAATAAGGTTTGTGATTGGCCATGGATGCCCAATCACTTTTCGCCTTTGGGCCACTTGAAACATTATTGGAATATGTTAAAGACATGGAGGCTTCGAAGATCAACAATATCGGTTATAATGAGATATTAAGCCCTTGATTAAAAAACACTTGGGCCAAATGGATATCTTAGAGACTAAGGGCATATGAAGCCAAACCTTAAGAGCTCGAGATCTTGATGTGGTAATAAAAGTTAAGTTCCTCTTTAGTCTACCTATTTTCATGGCACCTATTCATGCAAAAAAGGGTTGAAGGCTTAAGAGATCAACACAATCATGGTTTATGATTGAAAGTTAGATTGCAGTCATAAAGAATAGTGAATTAACATCGCAAGGACCATGATCTACAAAGTTGTTAATAAATATTTGGCTTAGGTTTGGAGATCCATATTAATGTTCAATGTTTGAAAAAACATTATTTAATGAAGGAACTCCTTGAGTGTTCAGGTTGCAATGGGATTCAATTCTCAACATGGAAAACTATATGAAATCCCATCCACTGACTAATTTAGCTACAAGGAATGAATGAAAAGATACATAAGTTAAATGGAGAACCATATAGAAGTACATCTCAAGTCTTGTGTGCCTTACAAAGAACTAATGAATACCATATCTATGCCTGTTAGTTAAGTAAACTCTTCCCATAAAGGATTTTAATGTAGATAAATTTTGATCTCTACAAGACATACTAAAGTTATGTTATTAAACAACAATTATATCCCAAGTAGAATGAGTCATGCTAAAGGACCACGATCTCAATGTGAATGAAAAAAGAGAATGCATTGACCCTATGTAACAAAAAAAAAAATATAGGAACATAGTGTGAGACTGTGTGGGGGATGGTAGTTGAGTGAGATGTAGTGCATTTGAAAAAATGATTTACTAAGAGAGACTGAGAAATATTGTGAAGAAGAGAAGGTTGAGAGTAGTGATGTTAACTGTATGAGCAAGTCAAATGTTGGTTGTGAGTTACTGAAGTGTTGAAGGTCAAGAGAAGATAATTGTTAAGTGTGTGTCCATGGTAAACAAAGGGTCAAGTGTTGATGGAGAAGTTATTGGGATAAGGAAAAAAAAAATTGTTGAGGAGAATAAAGAGCTAAGAACTATCTAATCCATAGCTAAAATTAGGTTAAGTGGGATCCAAAATAGAGAGAAATGAGTTCCTTATGGACAGTATGCTGGTGCCTACATAACAAGGAGTTGGGGCTTTCATCTAAGTGGATTCTTAAACAGTTGCTTGGTGGTTGGAGTGTCCTACAAGAGGGTTCTTGAAAAAATCCAAGAATTTGGTGCTTCTAGTAAGTTAATCAGGTGTCTGCAAAGGAGGGAGTTGGAACCTCCTACTATTGGGAGATAGCAAGACATAAATGGGAGTTGGTGCTTCCTATGAGTGGTTACTCAGAAATATTATTGTAAACATAGTTCGTTATTATATTTTGCATCATAATATAAACAAATCTTTGGTGGTTGCTCTCCCATAAGGGTTTCCACGCTAAACCTTTGTGTCTCATGTGTATAATGGTTATGGTTTTGTATGTTCATGTGTTGATTCATATTGATATGATATTGACAATGTTAATAAATCTAGGGCACGAAGATTATGTGATTTCTCTTACTTGGTAATGCTTGTAATGGTATTTTTTCTTATTATGATTATATTCTTTTTCACCTTAATTATTATTTCTTTATTTTCATCAAATAACTACAAAATGATAAGGAATAGTGAGACAAGAGAACACAAGGTATAGGCGATCAACCAAGGCCAAAACATCTCCACTTGAGAGGAACACCAACGAGAATTCTTCTCTTCTTATAGAATCTTTAATCAATGAATTATAAGGCCTATGACCCTTGACCAAGACCCTCCAAGACCAAGTCCCTTGATGAGCTTTCCTTCTAGCAGTTCCTCAGTAACTCCTACAATTTTTACCTACAACAAATTATTTTTCCAAAAAAAATATTCTAAAACTTTAACTAGAATATTTTACTGCAATTTTGACCTCTCTAGAAAATTCACAACTTCTACCTAGTTGCAGTGTCACAATTTCAATTCCGCTTCACAACTTCAACATAGATGCAACTTCACATCTTCGATGCAGTGTTGTAGCTTCGAATGAGATGCATCTTCAAAAAAAAATTCTTGTCGAGTAACTATAGAAACCCTAACACAAGAGAGAGAGAGAGAGAGAGACCCAAAACTTCGATATTTTTCTTTTTTCTTCTTCTTCATCCTTTTCCAACTTTTATCTTCAGGAGATCAAACTTGTTTATGAGTGTGTTCAAATGAGGTCAAGTTCCTTCTTATATATAGGCTTTTGAGGGGTACAAATTGATATCTTTAGGACGACTTGATCTTCACGCCATGACAAGGTCTTGGAGGGTCTTTTGACTAAAAATTTGACTCAAATAATTTTTTTTAAAATATGTAACATGCCCAAGAAGGATCTATCATACAATAGAATGACTCAATTAACTTGTAGATTAAATAGCAAACCCTGGAAGCTCTCAATTAGAGCTTGAGCTATAAAATAAATTTCTTTTGAGTATGAAACCCATGCCTCAAGGACAACAATAATAAATTTATTTTTCTCTTTACATCAAGTACATAAAATCATGATGACATATGTCATTATGAATACCTAACCTATTTACATATTTTAACATATGGCTCACATTAATGATTTCGAAGTGAAATGAAAATATAAAGTGGCATTAAAATTAAAATTAGCCTTAACAATGATTCACCTCCCCCCCCCCATCAATCTCAATATTAGTTATTAGAGAGATGAATGATAACGAGTAGAGGAGAGAAGAAGAGTAAGTTTCTCAAAGGGGGATACAAATTTCCAGTATGGGGTGTGATGGGCCTCCTAAATAGGTAAATCATATGGCCCATATATCCACTCCTAGGCACATTAGAACTATATTAAACGTACATTTTTCACTTAATGACACACTTTCGTAGCTTAATGAGTTCTTAGGGGAGTTAATGAGGTTTTTAATATTTTATGTGCCTTAACATGTGTATTATACTGGATTTGAAGAGATATTGCACACATTTCAAGAAGATCCAATACTAGAGAGATTCATGGGACTTGTTCCTTGTTATAGGAGAGTCTCAACTTACTAGTTGAGGACATTTAATTCCCCTTCCTACTGTTCCGAGGAGGACAAAAAACAAGATCCCATTTTCTAGATATTTTTAGAGGGAAATACAGTCCTCCCCTCAAGGAGGCTACTCCCCACTCATTGTATAAATAAGAGGCTTGAGTAGCCTAGTATAAATGTAGAGAAGAGTGTGAAGAATATAAGTAAAGTCTAGATTTATGTTTCCAATCAATTTCTACAATTTGATAATGTACAAACAATGAAGCAGTGTTCCATTTCATCTCCTAGTTTGGATTTCCTCTATGAGATTGTAAGCATCCTTGGGTTAGACCCACCCTAGGAACTCCAGATCCCTTTTGTATCATTTTATGTTAGTAATATGCATCTATTTACTTTTGCAAACATTTTTTAAAATTACCTATTATAGCACTCATGCATGGTTAATTAGAAGTTTTTTGATCCAAATGGAAAATAGCATCCACCCATGGTATTCATCCACCGATGGAATCTACCCATGATACTATAAGTGGAATCCACCCATGGTACTATAAGTGGCATCAACCCTTGGTATTCATCCTCTCATATATTCATTCACCCACGGAATTTACCTATGGTATTGTAAGTGACATCCAGCCATGGAATTCATCCACCCATGGTATTTATCCACCCTTGGAATTCATCCATCCATGGAATTTACCCATGATATTGTAAGTGGCATCCACCAATGGTATTCATTCACTGATGGCATTTTCCCATGGTATTGTAAGTGGCATCGGCCCTTGGTATTCGTCCTACCATGGTATTCATCCACTCATTGAATTTTCCCATGGTATCGTAAGTGACATCCATGTATGGTATTATTCACCCATGGTATTTACCCACCCATGGAAGTTACTTGTGATATTGTGACCAAAAAAGGCTATAAGTAACAAGTCACATTTTGGAAAAGGACAGATTGTCCACCACAATGTAGCCTTTACAATTATTTTTTGTTTTAAGATGGTATTATTCACCCATGTATTTACCCACCCATGGAAGTTACTTGTGATATTGTGACCAAAATAGGCTACAAGTAACAAGTCACATTTTGGAAAAGAATAGATTGTCCACCACAATGTAGCCCTTACAATTATTTTCTGTTTTAAGAAAAAAGTTTATTTGTGGTTTTTTTTATTGTGTATTCTCCTCTTTTCTTTTGGAATTTCAATTATTCATAGATCTTAGGGGCCTCCCCGCTAAGATCCATTTCCATCTTTTAGATCTTGTAGGCCTCCCCCCAAGATTTAGATTAGTTGTATCAGATTCAGATTATGACTCCATGGGAATGATGGTTTGAAGCATATTTCAGTTTCAAATTTTGCAGCAATATTCAACAAACTTCATGCATGTGTTATGACCTCCACAAAACACTTTATTGGGCAAAGCGGGAAGAATTTTTCTTTTTAATTTTTTTTGTAGGAATTTTTTGGAACGCTAAGTTTGTAGATCAGATCTCAAACTTTTGGTGTAAAATTTACAAAAATAAAAAACATATTTGAATTTCTTGTGAAAAAATACCCAAATTAAAAACAAAATCGGCTAAATCAGAGTCGATATGAGGGAGACATCAATGATCTAAAATCAGCTATGTTGCAAAAAAATTCTAATAGCAATTCATGAACGACAGCTCTCCTATCAATTTTTTGCATGTTTTTTGTGGAGAATTTCAAAAAAATGATTGTAGGTATGCTATCCTCTTGAAAAATCACCCAATTTAAAAAAGACTATTGATTGGATTAGAATTTGAATGAGGGAGATATTGTTGATTTAAAATCAACTATTTTTTTCAGAATTTTTGTGACTGCAGGACAGTTGTAGCGCAAATCCCAGTTTCTAGATTGTCTCAGTAGGGATTTCAATCACATGGGAAGATGAAGAATGGTAATTATATTTCCAAAAATAGGTTATTATTAAAATTCTAAGTTATATTGATTGAATTGTGCCCATTTTAAATCTGGATCAGCATTTAGAGTGAGTTCCCTTTGGAGATGTGTCCTCCCACCCACTTTAGTAGGCACCTACTTCACATTCATTAGTTTCAGCATAGCAGCATCTTGCTTGGATCCTTTAAAGATGTTCCCTCCCACCTAAGATTATGTAGGCACCTGTCACTTCATCAAAAATCAACGTCATGGTTATGGGTCAACCACACAAAATCCTTATCATTGAAGTCTATTTGCTAGTTTTCACATTGTTAGTATCACAATTGGTCACAAGCATTACAGGGTATCTCTATCCTTGAATCTTCATTTCCCATGGTTATGGATCATCCACAAACCCACACTTCATCGAAGTCCATTTTCTAGGCCACACACTATTTGTATCATAGTTGGTCACAAGCATTACAAGGTATCTCTATCTTGGATCTTCGTTTGTCATGATTATGGGTCATCCACAAACCCACACTTTATTGAAGTCCATTTTCTAGGCCGCACACTTTGAGTATCATAGTTTATCACAAGCATTACATGGTATCTCTATCCTTAGATCTTCATTCATCATGGTTATGGGTTAACCACACAAAACCCTTCTTTTCAATGGCTCTTCATAATCAACAACAACTTCTTAGGAGGGAACTTCACGCAATGGGGACCATTACTTCTTAAGGATGGAGGAATGATCCGAATGGAAAATGGAATCTGTCCATCGTATTCATCCACCCATGGTATTTTTCCACCCACTCAATTTACCCATGACACAATAAGTGGCATCCACCCATGGTATTGTAAGTGGAATTGACCCTTGGTATTCATTCTCCCATGGTATTGTAAGTGGAATTGACCCTTGGTATTCATCCTCCCATAGTATTTATTCACTCATGGAATTTTCCCATGGTATTGTAAGTGACATCCACCCATGGAATTTACCCATGATATTTTAAGTGGAATCCACCCATGGTATTTTCCCATGGTATGGTAAGTGGTTTTGGCCCTTCGTATTCATCTTCCCATGGTATTTATCCACTCATGGAATTTACCTATGGTATTGTAAGTGGCATCCACCTTGGTATTCATTCACCCATGGTATTTATCCACTCATGGAATTTACCTATGGTATTGTAAGTGGCATCCACCTTGGTATTCATTCACCCATGGTATTTATCCACTCATGGAATTTACCCATGGTATTGTATGTGACATCCATCCATGGTATCTATCCACCCATGGAATTTACCCATGATATTGTAAGTGGCATCCACCCATGGTATTGTAAGTGGTATTGGCCCTTGGTATTCATCCTCCCATGGTAATTATCCACTCATGGAATTTACCCATTGTATTATAAGTGACATCCACCCATGGTATTCCTTCATCCATGGTATTACCATGGCATTTACATGTGGTATTGTGACCAAAAAAGCTATAAGTAACAAGTCTCATTTTGTAAAAGGACAAATTGTCCACCACAATGTAGCCTTTAGAATTATTATCTGTTTTAATAAAAAAGTTTATTTGTGGTTTTGTTGTTGTGTATTCTCCTCTTTTCTTCTAGCATTTCTATTTTTCAGATCTTGGGGGCCTCCCCATTATCAGTTTCCATGAAAAATTATTTCTTACATGTCATCCGACCATTTGGTTCTTACATTATTTAATGTCATTTCTACTATTCATTTACTTCAATTCCCTTGTTTCCACACATTTTCTATTTTTTGTTTTTTTTCACTATTTTCTTTTACTATGTAACTAGTTTTACAATTATATGAAACAAATAGAGCTTAGTTTTGCTAGGTTAAAATTTTAACATGTTTTCCTGAAGCTTTGAATAGGTTGATTTTATCACTGTCTAACTTCTCTATAGCTTCCTTGCTTATTAGAATTGCATTTTTCTTGGTTACATTATCATTGGATTGTCTCTTATAGGTAGCATCATGTAACCAACCTTTCAATCTCCCTAGGATTTGAAATAAATTCATGATTTAGATTCATTGGTATATTGCAATTATCCTGGAATCTTGATAGTGGAACTTAGAGGTATAGAGACTTTGTAGATGCTTTTTATTGGTTTGTGTTAGAAAATTTATATTTCCTACAAATTAGGGTTTTAATTTAGAGGCTTACATTTTAGCAATGTGCTTTCCATTTCCCTGTAGATAACATAAAAGTGTGCACGTGTGATTTCATTTCTTTTCAAATAGTGTATAAGTGTCCTTTCTTCCATTCCATGTAGCTTAGGTTTGTGTGCCATTTTTCCTTTCCGCAAGTCATTTCCTATAATTGCATTTTCCCTATAGCATAGGTTAGTTAGCTAAGTCTCTAGACATATAGCTTTCATTTCAGTATCGCCCCATACACAAAAATAAACAAGAGAAAATATAGTACCTATTGCACATACAGTGCCAACCCATCTTAAGTTTGTAAAAACCACATGTTGATAATTAAAGCTAATACCCTCAAAGTTGCTACATTGTTGTTGCAATACTAAGGACCATATCCATGTCTTCATGTGGCTCCTCTTCATTGCTTATGCAACCTTCATCAATTACTATTCTCTAAGTTGTCTCTATTCTCTGCAACATTCCATCACATTCCTCATCTCTATCATCATTTCCTCTATTGTTGGTTCCCTTCTATGACTTCTTCTATTTCTTCTTATATTAAGTGCCATCTTTGAAAATTTCTCCTTCATGCTCATTCTTTCCTTTCTTCAAATGTTCTTTCACTTATATATGTAATTGAATTCTATCAAGCCCTCCAATTCCATATCTTTAGTGTTCTTATCTTTGTTGTAAGATGTAATGAGCCACTCCTATGTGTCATGTCTACTTCACCTTGCTAAGAAAATAACTCATCTATGTTTTCTTTTGAACCCAGCCTCTTGGTATTTCTATTGGCCCTTATTTTCCTTGTATCTTCACTCTAATATTTACCTGCTCCTTACTCTTCTATATTAAAACTTTACTATATTGAGGGCTTCTTCATGCCACTGAAGTCTTCTTCTCTCTACTTACACTTTTATTTTATGCCTTATGCTTTAATCAATATCTTGATCATTCTACTTCATTCATGGAGTTGTAACATATTTCACCTACACTTTCAATTTTCATGGATATGTCTCATGTTTAAATTTATAAAGGTCCAACAAGACACCTATGATCTTGACTTTACTATGAATACAAGCTTGACTCAATAAAACTCCTTATATTTGATGTTCATTCAATGGCTTGACAAATCAAATTATTTTTCATTATATTTGACTCTTGACTATAAAGTTAAACTTTGGGTGTTGGGAAATGCAAATCATGCACCATTCTACAACAAATGTTGATGTCATGACTATCTACATCCATAAATTTCATCTCATTCATGACTTTTTTATAGCTTTGCAAATGCTTCATAAGCAAGACTTTATTACATGACCAAATTTTTTTAGACTCATGCAAAAAGACTGTGATTCTCTTTGACACTTATAAATTGACTTTGGTATATATATATATATATATATATATATATATATATAAATTAGCTTTTTTTACACTCTCCACACTGATTTGACTATATTTTCTTCATTTTACAATAATTCCCTGAATCCAATGGAAAAAAAAATCCACTTAGTAAGCTTTTCAAGTTCTCTATAAATTGACCTTAAATATCCATTATGTTTTTAAAGCACAAACTCTCTATCACAACATTTTCACTAATTTCACCTAAGCCTCACACATATATATTAGTAAAAGTAAATAAAAATTTCACATACCAAAGTCATTCACATGCCATTTCTTAGCAGATTTTATGTATCAAACATTGGAATTCTTTTAGTAGAGACCTTATTTCTGCATATGTGCCTCCATTTTTTTAAATTATGTATTCATGTTTACGTCAACTCTGTCATATGCATCCACTCTCGCAGTAGAAGAAATTTAATGTTTCTCTTCTCTGGTGTTTTTCTACGGAAATATTGTCTCCTCATTGATAGTTGTTTGAGAATTGTAACCATTATAACGGTCCATTTTACAAACTAGGATTATTGTCCCACTCATAATTTGTGGGTTGCAACTTCAACTGTAAAACAATCACTTGATTGATCTCTTCACACTTTAATCTCTAGTAAATGATATGGGAGATGTAAAATCTTGTTCATGATTTATCTTGTTTAATTGGGCATCTAAATTTATTGTTGAAAGTAATGCTTTCATGTGTCTTAGGTTGTTGTGAGTTGTCATTATGAGTCCCTCGGTGTCAATCTAGAAGTAATATTTTTCCTATGTGTGAGTTATATTAGCTATCTAGATCCATTATTATAAAATCTAGAAAAATTATGTATTCATATATATATGTAACCATTGTGATCAATAAAATACAATGTATGATTTGTGTTGTACTCAATCTCACTCTTTTCTCATATCTCAATTTCTATCTTGGTATTAGATCTCCTCTTGACGCTTTTATAGGAGGGATCAGAAAAATGGAAATATATAAGGGTTGATCCATAGGATTAATGTGTAGATAGTAAGAGTAGATTACGGCATTCTATTTCATAGGATTAATGTGTAGGTAGTAAGAATATATTACGGCATTCTATTTCTTTTGTATTTTGTGTGATATTTTTGTGTACTGTGCGGGGTTCTTAAAATCAAATAGCATCGGATCAGGGCTTTTCTCTTGTGTGGAGAATTGGGTGGCACCTTCATTATCAACATTGTGTATATGGAAGTGCCTTTTGCTGCGGTCCTCATCAACTGACGGTTGATCTCGTGGAAGAGGAGGGAATGTCTTCTCACATGTTCTAATCAATTATTGTTTCATCTCTATTTTTTTTCTTTTTTTTATTTGTGGTGTTGCCTATATTTTTAGTAATGGATACGACTTTCGATTTATTCAGAGCAGATGCTTTCACTTATCCATAGAATTATGTGTTATAAGTTATCTCATTATTGTCTACCTAATCCTTTTCGTAAATGAAATCAATAAATTTTAATACGAGTTTTATTTTCTGACATGAAATGAATAATGGAGACCAGTTCTTTGTTGATATAATTTTAATCTTTAATATGGGCACTCTTTTTTCCTCTGTCGGTGTTTTTGTATGATGGATATCCTCAATGGAAGAAAATTTCTATAAACTTTCCGGAATCAGAGACAACAATAACATAATTTTGACCTGAAAGGATGCAGCGATGGGAAAAATATTTTGGGGTTTCAATTCAAATGCGTGAAGAAGAAAAACAGAGATATATCCTATAGAAATATGTATATTTGCAAGGATATGCAGAAATCAATTGTGAAGGATCTGACTTCCTTCAATTCAAACCAGAGAAGATGGATCAACGTGGAGCACCATTGTGTCCTCAAATGCAGTGAAGTTTGCACTCTTCCAAGGTGGAGTTCTTGCATGTCTAGGAAATGCGAAGGAAAATCCCACATGAATAATCAAAATGGATGATTGCGTGAGGAAGATGACCAATGGAATTTTGTATCTCAACGGAATAGTGTTAGTATTGCAACGGCCATGGTCAAGTCAATATTCTAAAAAAAATTAGAATTGAGCTTTTCATTGTGATTATGTTATATTTATATTTTCTTGTAAAAGCGAACCAAATAATGAAGGCTACAATATAGTCAATTTAGTGTTTCTGGACGTTATTGGGTTCAAAAAAACATATTTCTAATTTGATTATATGAGTTTGTTATATGTCGATGCGTTTTGTTGTGATTCGAGCTTCAAGAACATCATTTACAAGTCATTTTATGAGATTCTTGTATGTATTACAAGTCATTTTATGAAATTCTTGTATGTAGAAAGGCTATGATATATGACTTAAATGAAATCATCATATTCTAAAGATCTCTAGATTTTGTCACAACTTATGGAAATAAAAGTTTACTTGATTATCCACAAAATCCCTTCTACCTACAAAATGATCAACCACAACATTACTATTCAAAATCAAGATTTAGCTATGTTTCAAATTTTCCTGATAATCAAGAAAACTCCACCTCCCTTTTTTTTTTACAAACTTCCTCTTCTTGCATTTTAGGGCTAGAAAGTGTGTCTATAAACCCCACTCTAAAGCTCTGCTAAGGAAACAATACTATTAATCAATCTTGGAGCACTCAAAAATTTGAGAATATCTTTGCATGAAGGAACTCTTTTTTTACAATAACTATTTGGTGTAGGCTTAGAAAAAAATTTGTCTGAGTCCGCATGAATAATACTAGGCTTGCCAATATTCAAGGCAAACAAAAAACCCTATGTTTTAAGGCCCACTTGACCAAAGCTGGTTAGGAATACCTCCAATCTAAAGAGATTAAAATTATTAGAACACCCTAAGAATGATCCAAAACCCTTAGCACTATGATCGGGATATGAAACCTCATTTTTGAGGTATGATAAATCTCAAGATGAATTTTTGGATATTTGGGGAAGTAAAAATCATGGCCTCCATTAAGTATCCTCGTGATATTCCACTAGTTGGAATCCCTCATCCATTATGTCCATCTATGTACAAGTTCCCCATCCCACTTGAATGGAAATTAGCTCTAGCTTACCGAATGGAAGGTCCCCACAACTAGACTATCAAAATTATGTAGAGTTCCCATACTAGACTTTCAAAATTCCTTCCAGAAATTCTAACCTCCAATCTCCCTTTTTTTTACAACCTTCCTCTTTTTGCATTTCAGGGTCATGTCTATAAACCCCACTCTAAAGCTCAACTAAGGAAACAATATTATTAATTAATATTGGAGCACTCAAAAATTTGAGAATATCTTTGCATGAAGGCACTCTTTTGTTACAATAACTATTTGGTGTAGGCTTATAAAAAAATTTGGCAGAGTCGGCATGAATAATACTAGGCTTGCCAATATTCAAGGAAAACACAAAACCCTATATTTTAAGGCCCACTTGACCAGAGTTGGTTAGGAATACCTTCAATCTAAAGAGATTAACATTGTTAGAACACCCTAAGAATGATCCAGAACCCTTAGCACTATGATCGGGATATGAAACCTCATTTTTGAGGTATGATAAATCTCTAGATGAATTTTTGGATATCTGGGGAAGTAAAAATCATGGCCTCCATTAAAGTATTCTCGTGATATTCCACTAGTTGGATTCCCAATGTCACTTTAATGGAAATTAGTTCTAGCTTACTGAGTGGAAGGTCCCCACAACTAGAGTATCAAAATTATGGAGAGTCTGCATACTAGACTATCAAAATTCCTTCCAAAAATTCTAACCTCTAATATGTTAATGTATCAAAATAATTATTTTAATTATAAATACTTACTTACTTACCTGTTGACAATGTTGGATACTACCAACATACAGGGGGTCTCCCATATGTGAATTCCTAATTAGACCTCACACTTGAGTAGGATCCCCATTCAGAGTATCAAAGAAGGCATCTTGACACAAAGGTTCATTTTGGTTTCAACTAATAACATAAGAGATCATATACATAACCCTTAAATAAGAAAGTAAGGTGACACTGTGAAACACTGATTGCAATGTGTAAAAGGAGACCTTCACAAGGGGGGAGATAAAAATTGAGCCTCTAGAAGGAAGTAATAGTACTAACCTAAGAATGACACATGACAAAAGAAATATTCGTTAGTTATCTAGAGAAATAGTTCACATAGACACAACGATCATTAAACCACATACAACACAACTTCAACAAGATAAGAACCAAGGCCACCGAAATAGTTTAATTTACTTAGTACATATGAACGAAACATATATAACAAACATCCAGAGAATATTCCTAAGCCATTCACAATACATGCATGAAAATGTGTTGGCCCATCAAGCTTCAATTATAAGGTGAAATATCCAAGTACGCAGTTACAATAGTGAGACACTAGTTCCAATAGTAGAACTAATTAACTCACTTCTTGCTTCTCCAAAGAATAATTTTCTCTCATATGCAAACTAGAGAAGCCAATACTAACTCTCCAAAGCTTAAGCCTACAAAAATCCGCTTTCTCAAGCTATGAGCTTGCTTTTATAATAAGGGTAATGACCTTTCATATCCCCATGACTCATGAATTTTAAGAAATTTACGGGAGAGAGATAAGTTATTACTGAGATTTACCAAGATTTACAGAGGGGAATAATAAAATAATCAGCAACAATACACATAATATTTATCCAGAAAACCCCAAATTTGGGGAAAAAACAAACCCAATAAGACCTCATTAGCATTGGCCAAAACCCTGGCCAATCCGACCAAGTGAGCCTTCACCACTCACCTCTGGGCCTATCTTACAATGAGGTATTCCCAACCCTTTATAGGGTCCATTTCATGCAATACCATAGACCATAATACCATGGGTACACTATACCATGTGCCCAAAACCACTACTATTTAACTAGGCCAACCTTGACTCAAGCCCGGAGTCAATTTTACCTAAAAATTCCCCCCTTAAACTTGACTTGGGGTTCTTTGACTAAATCCAAACAAAACCTACTACGTGAGACAATCCCACTCACTTTAGCCCTTACCCCCTTCAAAGTTTTTACCGGGGACTTGTTAACCTGACATCCACATATTACCTAGGTCTAACCCAAACTTTACCAGTAATTACCCAAGGGTATGCATGCCTTACTAAGTCTTAAAACAATATGCCCATTTACATGCAAAATAAAAATTTCACTCAATTATAATAATTTTTTTTTGTTTACCCTTGTTGTTGTCTTTGTACATATGACATCAATGTCCATATAAAAAGAAACCATCTACCAAATTACATGGGTCATCATTCGCTGTAACCGCCAGTTATCTAAGCATTCTTTTTAGGTACATGGTTCATCAATTAATTAATCCACGTGCACATATCCTCCTCATCCACCGAATCTCTCATGACCCAACAGTGTGCATATTTGCTTCATAAGCTATGGCTTTTGATCCAGATTTTCAAGAAATACTTAATTATCTCTCTATCTACAAGGCCAATACAAACCCTTGGCAACAAAAAATGTTCTTATGAAGCCAACTTAACTCTGATACCAATTGTTAAGAAATTTACGACAGAGAGATAAACTATTATTGATATTTAGCAAGATTTACAGAGACGAATAATAAAATAACTAGCAACAATACGCATAATATTTACCCACGAAAACTCCAAATCTGGGGAAAACCCAACCCAATGTGCTCTTATTAGCATTGGCCAAAATCTTGGCCAATCTGACCAAGTGAGCCTTCACCACTTACCACGAGGCCTCTCTTACAATCAAGTATTCCCGGCCTTTTATAGGCTCCATTTCATGCAATACCACTAACCATAATACCATGGGTACACTATACCATATGCCCAAAACCACTACTATTTAACCAGGTCAACCTTGACTCAAACACTAAGTTAATTTTACCTAACATTGAATTACCCTCATGAATCTTGGACTCCCAATGTGTCTTTTGGATTTATAAACAACTCTTGAACTTCTAATTATACAATCTTTGTCCATATATGATTGTGTGACTCTTCATGCTGCACATATGATTCTTGGACTTCAACACATTACATTTTTTTACTTTTCTTGAAAATACATCATTACATTTCACATGATGATGTGGCATGAAAAATAGACACATATTGACTATGATGATGAGACTGGTACAAATTACAACTTGACAATGATGACATGAACTTCATGATGAGGTGGCAATGCCAAGTTGTCATGTTTGCTGCTTCATCTTGCACTCTTAATGATAAATTTGATCTATGGCTAATATTCATGGAAGATCTTCTTTATCTCTTACCTTCACCTCCCAAAGGGTCTTTTATAACTATTGAAATCCTTTGATTCATCATGCAATATCTTCTTTCTATCTTGATCCATGGTTTACTTCATGTCTTGTTCTTCTTCTCCACAAGTGTTTCTTTATGCTTTCTCCTTGCCACTTTCATTTCCTTGTCATGCTGAAATAGTACTCCTATGAATGAACACCATTCATGGAAAGGAAAAAGCAATATTAAAACCTCTATATCACTCTGTAGCTCATGGAATGATCTTTTCATGATAGGCATGTGAGAGTGTTAAAAGAAGAAGGATTATTAGTATGGTGCAATTAAACTCATCAAGGCTCACGAAAGGCCTTCTAGGTTGACTTGTGCACTAAATGAAGAGAGAGATAACACCAAGGGCATAAGGTCACACTCCGAAGAGACGAAGGAGTCACTATAAGGAAAAGACCTTCTAGCAGAGGTTATAACAAAGGTTTTAAGTGTTATGAAATTGGTAAAAATTGTCAAAAAAACATCTGCTAAAACATATGTTTGTGGGATAGTAGAGCTTATAACAAAACTTCATCACAATTGAAAAAATTTGGGTAACCAAAGGTTTTATTGGATGCTTTTTTTTGGTGCGCTTTATCGACTAAGCCACACTGGTGTGCTACTTATATAAATTCACTAGGCTTCATACATAATTAAAAGCACCGAGATGTTTAAATGAAAGAACACTAGAACCCAAAATGTATACAACCCCGGTGCTTATAATAAAATAATCCCGATGTGTTCCACATAAAGAGCATTGAACGAAACACATATTGTGTTGGTTCTAATATACAAAATCCCTGGTCGTTCCTTGATGAAGGAACGATTTTGGGGCATGCAAAAGAATAATTGAAATTCTGATGCTTTCTTTTAAAAATGCAACATTGAAACATCTTGTTCACATAAACACCCCAGTGCATTTGTTATATAGAGGGGCCAATACTGTTAATTTTAATAGTGCACCGGAAATGGAAATGATATTTTGTACAACTAGGGGGTGTTAGTTATATGAAAGAACTGGTGCATTAAGAGTTACAATTCACTGGGGCATTAATTAAAAAAATTACTGGTGCTTGTAGATTTGAAGGCCCTTGTGCTTTTGTGTTCTAAAAAGGGATCGGTTATGTTGAAAGATGATGTCAGGATGATTTTATTTAAAGTAAAACACCACTGCATTTTTATTTTATGGATGCACTCGTGTTCTTGTATGAGATTCACTTATTTGGAGACATCGACTTGTGACAATGCAATTATTGTAACTTATTAAATATGTTATTCATTGAGAAATATTCATATATCTTATAACAATATTCATATAAATTAATATTTGATTAGTGCATTCATATATAATGTTTGGATTAATTTGCTATATTCTCATATTTTGTATTTCTTCATTATAATATTTAATCATTCATATATTTAATCAGTGTTGTAACGTTTCACAACAACATGGATAACACAATAGAATAAATTAAATTGTATTTTATTATATATCAATAAGAGTCTCTTTGTCATACAAAATGTGATTTTTATTGGTAATCCCTTGTCTTTCAATTGGGACACTATGTCCATGATTACATTAAACAAAATGTCTAATTTTCACAGACAATTATTTCAAAAAATACAAGAAGTTGCATTGATATCCAAATAGATCATCATTCTTCATTGGAACTATTGTTAGTGCTCAAACTCCTTCCATGCCTTTAGTTATTTGGAGGATTTTTTTGTTGATTGCATTGAAAAAAATCATCTTCTTGATCTTGTTCCATCTGCAAACATAAAAATAAAGTGTAATGAGTGTATCTACATTAGTGAGAATATTGAAAATTGAAATAAATAATATACATTATGTAAATTGAAAAAAATTATACCATAGAAAGAAGTGATTTGTGAATTATACACCTTCTTTCAAAACCAAATCTCATGCCTTCTTTCAACAATTCTTCTATTGGCGTAGTTCCATACTTTGTTTTCTCCAAGCTTTATACCCCATAATAACTCATATATTTAATATAAAGGATTTCTTTGTTCTATTAATTATAAACTCAAAGAAGTAAAATAACATAGATACTTAGAAATTCCACAATTAATTTTTTATATGCCAACATATATTCACAATCGTTATTTAAGCCAATGTCAATGAATTCTTCATATGGCTCTTCTTTGCATGTTAGCACCTATTTGAAGGCACTCAAGGATGGTTGTTATAAAACAAATTAAATATAATAAAATGAAACATTGAGTTGTTATAAGGAAATATTAACAATTACTCACAGACTTTGAAATTATCCCTTTTCTTCCTTGTTATCTTGTTTTATGTGCTGAATGAGTTCCATCTTGTTTTCTTTTCTGCAAGAAAATAGTTGAAAATTAATATTTACTGCTAAATTAGTTTTTTATATGTGTAAATTCAATCATGATTACATACATTTGAAGCACATTGTTTTTGACATGGCTTCTCTTGTGATGAAATTTTGTCCATTTCTTTGACCATTTCCATATACACTCTTTTCGACATTCCTACTGGCTTGTTTCATATATTAGTGCATTGATCATTTGTGATTTTCATAATCTCCCTTAAAATAGTAAATAAACTATTTTTATAATTCTAGAAAGTCATTAATATATATATATATATATATAATATAATATATATATATATATATATATATAATATATATAACTAAAATTCTAGAAAGTCATTTTATACAATTAGGAATATTATAATTTGAATGATTCTTTTTTGTTGTTGTATGTTTTTGCTATTGAAAGTTTGATATGTGTCATCGACCATTGCTCTACAAACGCTTCATGTAGTTTAGATATAATTTTGTTCCCAGAATAATTGCATTCATTTTTTTATTGTAAGTGGAAAGTATGTCTATACATTCGTTCCACTAGATCCCTCATAGTTCTGTAACAAAAATCCCCATTTCATTAACCTCATTTATCATCATTTACATGTTCTGTAATATTTCTTTTCTTAGAACAACATTGATCTTTTCCTTCGTTGTTTCTCCTTGTAGAACATTAAACATATATGAATTAATATATTGTTTTGAAACATGTTATATAATATTATTAATTATATTATCAATGAAAATTCAAAAGAATAAAAAAAAAAATCTTATTGAATAGTGTTTTTTCATTCACCAGATTCATCATTCTACAATTTTTGCAGTAGGATTTTACGCTCTTTTGCACTTAAATTAGAGATAATATTATCGACCTTCATTTTGTGGCTTTGCATGACACACACCAACTAATACATATTAACGAAACTTACATATAGTTCAAACATATTAATTTTGTAAAGAATTTAAAAGAACGTGCCTTCTCTAACTTTTTTTGATGTGTTTTCATTGTGTCGATCAATATTTTTTTTACTTGAGACCTTCTGAGACATTTTTTTTTATCAATGTACAACTTGAACCATTTAATACAAAAGCCATTAGATATGTTTTATAAACAAATCAAATAATTTTCAGTCAAAAAATATATGGTAACCGATGTGTTTATCTAAATAAATGCACCAGTGTGTTAATAAGATTAAATGCACCAGGATTTTAATTATTCAACACCATCTTAGAAAAATATTTTTAAATTAGGACGATCCAATTTGTAAGTATAAACACATCACACTGATTTAACGATGATATTAAGAACAAACGCATCAATGTGTAATATTACATCAAGAGCAATGATGAATAGATTAGACATAATCAAAAGTATTATAATACACTTGTGCTTTGAAGTAGTCGAGTAGCCCTAATGAATTATATTACAAAGGTGTATCATGCAACATATAGTGGTTTTAAAAAAAAATAGAGGGTTGACGATGTGATTTGTAAGAATAAATGCATTGCACTAATTTAGCGATGATATTAAGAACATAAGCGTTGGTGCACTATATTACACTGGGAGTAATGATGAATAAACTGGATAGAATCAAAAGTTTTATTATATATCAGTGCGTTGAATTATTTAGGTAAACCCGGTGCATTATGTTACATAGGGCACATCATGAAACATATAGTCGTTTTTTAAAAATTGGAGAGGGCCGATGGTGCGATTTGTAAGGCTAAATGCACTGCAATGATTTAATGGTGTTATTAGGAATATAGACATCGATGCGTTATATTACACTGGGAGAAAAAATGAATAGACTAAACAGAATCGAAAGTGTTATAATTTACAGGTGCATTGTATTACTCAGGTAGCACTGGTGTGTTGTGTTACAGATGTCGCACCGCACAACATATAGACATTTTTGAAAAATATGGATTGGGATGACAAGGTTTGGATCTAATTCAATAAGTAAATCCCCTACTTTATATGCCAAACACCCTGTATATTATAAGTACACAAACCAATTAAATATGAAATGTTTAAATTAAAAAACCCTAATTGTGAAGTGGTACACAAAGTTAAACCTTAATGTGAAATTTTATAGGAAGAAGCAAGGGTTTAAGGTAAGTATTGAATTTTTTTGTTCTTTTTCTGAATTTTAATTAAATTTAAATACAAAAAAAGATTGTAAATAAATTTACTAGTAAAACCTATAGTAAAATATTTTAACAGTAAAGTTTAAGCTTCTTGTTATCCAAGGCTTTCAATGACTCACCATACCTTTCATCTTTTTCAGTAGATCCAAAATATTTTGCAGCTTTGATATTATCTTCTCTTGCAAATGATCTCTCTTTAAACTAAACTCTAACAGGATTTATAAATCTTTTTATTAGTAAAATAAACAATAAAATTTGAAACTTACTATGCATGCTTTTGAGTGAATCACCATACCTTTTAGCCTCTAATCTTCTGAATAGGTTTATTGCTCCAAAGTATTTGTTGTCGTTGCACAGTTCTCCTGGTATATCTCTCTTTCAAATCACTCCCTTGAAATTATAAGTAAAATAATGAAATAGTGAATAAATTTTTACTATTTAAACAACTTTACGAAACTAGATTTCGAAAAATCAACTGCAGCTCGTTTTTAAAATTTGAAAAAAAAGTCGTGTTTTTCTAATTCTATTTCTCCACACATCGATGTGTTCAATAATCAAGCGCACCATTGCGTTTATATAAAAACCACACTGAAATTTCTGGGGCACCATATATTTTAAATTCTCTCACATGATTCAATTTTTTTTTCGTTTTTGAAATCCAAAAACAACAATTATTTTTTTAACACAACATTGTGGTATATATTTAAAATAACATCGAGACAGTTGAATTTGTTTTTATTTTATAAATTCAGGAAATAATTGTGTACTGGTGTTATTTTTATTTAAACGTACAAGTGCATTTTTATGTGAAAGAGCATTCATATGACAACTTATTTTTTATTTCTTTGGAATGTAGAAAACTGGTGCGGGTATTATTTAAATGTCTCTGTGCGCTTATTATTTAAATGGACTGGTGTGGTTTATTCTTATTAGTGCACCAGTGGGGTTTAAAAGTTATTTGAAATTTTATATTTACATAAAATGGCATATTAATCTAAAATTATCCTTTAGGATATATCCACATGAATTATAGTACTTCATAGTATACATTTGTCACTTCAAGTCGCCTTGTTCTCAAAAAATGGTTTCAAAACTATATTGAAATTCAAATTGTGGTTATATGGTTCTCGAGATTAATTTGAGATATTCACACAAAATTTTATTTCTAGTTTTTCTCAAATACAGGGACAAAATCTCAATAATATCAAATGGCCAATTCTTCAATTTCTAGCTCATTCCATATTGGTGATCAAAGTCCTTCACGAAGTTCTCCCTTTCCATCTCGAGTAATTTTAGATTTTATTTATATTTCGATTATCTAATTGATTTTTTTAATCCATGTCAATTTGAATAAAAATGTATCCAAATTATTTGTAGGATTCAGATTCAGAATCAAGTTCATATGCAGAAAATATTACTCTGTATCATTGTCAAAAACGTCAAAAGCTCTTATCAGGAGCAACATGTTGCAAGCAATTGGTAGAAAATGAACAACCTCTTCACCCTGCCAATAGGAACATGGCATCTTCTAGCTGTAATCTTGCATCAATTATCGTAATAATTGTTTGGTATACTAAAATCCAATTGCATTATCGTACTTACTAATATCATTGATATTGTACTAATAACATTCAATATTTATTGAAATTAGGATTCTAGTGATGATGACTAACCCACCTACCATCTTCTGGTGCACCCCACTACAACGTCAAATCGAGAGACGGTTGAATTAAGAGCAAAGCTCAGAGTGGAAGCATACAAAGAATGGTTGAATCAACCACCTATTCAATTCCCACTACGTCCAGATTCAACAATTAGGAATGACTACAACAATAGTAGTTCTTCATCATAAGTTGGCAATGGAGGCAATCAAATGGAGGTTGGAATGGATGATTACTTAAGGAATATGACTGTCATGGAGGCAATGTTGTTAAATGTATTCTAGAATGATGAGCTAGGGGATGATGCTCATATCACTGATACATTATTCAAAAGCCTAAAATATGCTTCCACCATGCCTCCCTTTTGACCTGGAGAGAAGTCAAAGTCTACTTAGTTGGGGACAAAAATGTTGTTGTACAATGTGAAAGCAACATTTGGCATGTCAAATGGATGTTTTTTGGAAATATTGAGGTAATTGACTTCCATGACAAATCAAGTTCCTTATCTTTTGTCACACAATCAAATTTTAAAATGGTCAATTTCATGAATGTTCAATATTGACATTGTACAATTATATTCCCCACCAACTACAGGATATTCAAAGATAAGGTTCTTCTAAGTGACAATGTCTTACTGGGTAGATGCAAAGAGGAAAAGCAATTGTTGAAAATATTGGGTGTTAAGTACACATCATATTATGCATGTCTAAATGATTTTATTCTATATAGAGGAGAGTATGCAGACAAAGAGAAATGTTCGGACTGTGGGCATGACACGTACTGTAATTAAAAAAAATAAGGTAAATCACATGGTCCTCCTCATAATATATTGAGGCAAAATACTATAATCCCAAGGATTCAAAGACTCTTTCATTGTGAAGAATTAGCTATGTTGCAGGGATGGCATGCCCTACACATAAATGATTCATGAGTTATGTGAATCCCAACATATTCAATAGACATGAAGCATATAGACGATACATGGCCTAAAAAATTCAATGATGAAGTATGAGGTCTACGATTTATCATAACCACGGATGGAATCAACCCATATTCCCTCCAAAACACCCACTATTCTGTTTGGCCTATAGTAGTGATCAATAAAAATATCCCCCCATGGTGTTCCATGAACAATAAACATCTTAGATTGGATCTAATCATCCCTGGTAGATGAATTTAAGGGATTATGGGAAGGGATACATGTGTATGATGTATTAAGACCCATCGCAACAACGAGGATTTTTACATTGCATGGCATATGTGCTTATACCATACATGATTATCTAGGCTTAATAGTTTTCTCAAGTAAATTACATTCTTATTGATTTGTTTAGTGACAATATTAATTTTTCACATATTAATTTAATTCATTTCAATTGTACATATTTTCATGGTCGTTAATGTGTTGGCCTGTACACTATAATTTCAAAGGTCTTGTAACAAAAGTGTATCATGGATGTAAATGTTGTGCACCTTCTCTGAAGGATGGGTGGTCCAAACACCTATGAAAGCCATTGTATGACTGATCCACGATATTCCTCCTAGAAGATCATAGCCTTATGTTTTAGCAATATGCTTTCCATTTCCTTGTAGATAACATAAAAGTGTGCAAGTGTGATTTAATTTAATTTCAGATAGTGTATAATTGTGCTTTGTTCCATTCCATGTAGCTTAGGTTTGTGTGTAATTTTTCCTTTCAACAAGTCATTTCCTGCAATTTCATTTTCCCCGTAGCATAGGTTAGTTAACTTGGTATCTAGACATATATATTTCATTTCATTTTCGCCACCTACATAAAAATCGACAAGAGAAAGATACAGTACCTACTGCACATAGAGTTCCAACCCCTCTTAAGTTTGTACAAACCACGGTTTGATAATTAAAGCTAATACCTGTTGGAGTTACAAAACTGTTGCTACAATACTAAGGGCCATATTGGTGAGCACCAATATTGCAGAAATAATGCTACAACGCCTAGGGCTTCCTACTTTACTTTTATCAACCAGGTAGTTCATAAAAAACTTGGAAGCAACGGTGCTGTATGCACAAATACTAGCTCTTATTGTAGGTCGTCACTTGGTCAGCTGGCGCAATATCACTAGGAGCTCAAGCCAACTTCTATGAGTTTCCATATTAAGCTTTTAACTATGATGAAAGAAAGCTATCTCTACAAAGATTGTTCTACTTGCAGAAAGAGAAAGAAGACTAGAGTGTAAGGCAAACCCTAACAAACCTTAATTTTTCCAACTAACACTACTTTTGCAGAAAAAGAGATGAAAACTGATGAAATGAGTGCCATTGACTACTGAAAAGGTGAATTACATCTATTCAAGCTATTCCTAGAAGAAAATGAGAAAAGAACATCTTTTTGTGTTTTATGTGAAATTGTTATGCATGTGATTTTATCTGTTTGTGATTGTGGCAAAGGTTTGGCAGCAATGGAGGGCAGATTTGGTTTTTTTAGAGGTGTAAGAAGGTGTGGAGGGGTCCTAATAAGCCTCTGGTAACCTTCTGAAGACTTCCCCTAGACTCAGACTTCGAAAAATCACTCACAGGAAATTCTACAGGAGGCTGCAGGGGATCTACAGGAGGCTTTGCAAGAGGATGCCAAGAGCTATTTTTAAAGGTTTTAAGAGTGGAAAAATGGTGGGAAAGGGTATATGAAGACTAGAGGGATGTGTTGAGGTGTTTGGGTCTTAACAAGGAGGATCAAAAAATAAAAATATGATTGGATTTGTTCAAATGACGAGAGAAAAGCTTATGGAAAAAGTGCAGAAATTAGGGCATATTCGTGAAGGACTATGAATGACTTGTGACACCTGTGAGAAATGAGATGATTTTGGCTACCTTATTGATGTATTGTGAGCTGAGGTGTGTTGTAAGAGATATACACATCTAACTATCGAAACTAAGCAAGAAAAGGACTAGTTGCATCAAGAAAACAGAACCATATTTCCTGTTAACCTAATTTCTGACCTAGAAACATGAAGTGTTGAAATGTACCCTATGAATAGAAAAGCTTGCAAAGAGATTTATTACAGAAACAGGAAATAATCTTCGCAAAATGAATCTGAAGCACTTTGACTTTTCAAATCAAATCATCACACTAGAAATTGCATGGAAGAAGAAAAATTGTGTTTTTGGTGGCAACAATGGTGCCTTGACCTCAAATCATGGTCCTAGGAAGGGAGAAAGGACATTAGGGCCTATTTTTGGCCTTTCTAAATCTTAGCCTATCACTATATTAACCTACTTCAGCAACTGAAACAAAACATCTATGCAAACCATCAAAAGCGACCTATTCTAAGCAAGGTAAAATGAATCTACGGAACAACAATTAACTCATGAACTGAAGAAAAAACATATAAGTAGAAAGCAAGAGGTTTTGGGTAGCTTGGGTTGGGTCATAACCCAAGAACTTCAGCCCTCTAAAAGAAATTAGTGCTGGCTCAAAAAATATGTCATCCCCATTGTCAAAATAGAAGTCACATTACATGAACTTTTCACAAAACTAAGCTCGAAAATAAGCTGAACAAGAGCTGCACAAAAGTGTGAAAATTCTACTAATAACTAGTTAAACTACTGAGGCTCTAAGCTACCACATTTATACAAATGGATTCCCCCAACATCCCTCCTACAATCAAGGGGCTCGGCTTCCCAGAACTAGAGATAGACAGCAGTTCTTCTTAAGTTGCTCGGTTGCCCCTTGGATGCATCGATGTAGCTATTTGTGCTCCGAGTTTTTGATGGCGGATTTGAGGTAGGGAGTCATAAATGAGGAGCACACCCTCCTACAAATCCTCTCCCTTGTTTTCCTCTAATATTGGCTATCAAATGCTCATTAATCCTTTGACTTTGTCCAAAATTGACCAAAACTTTGCATAAAGCACACATTAGACTTCATGGAATAATGACTAACCCAATTCACTCTATTGGCATAAACATAATCGAAAACATGTAATAAAATAATGATAATGGTGGATTAAGTTGATTTAAGAGGCTAAATGAGCCCATATAATTACCCATTTCTAGAGCTCATCATCACCCCCTACTGAATGGGTTGCTCATCCTCTGAGAAACTAGTCTATCTCTTAATCCTTGATGGATCTGATGGATTCCCTAACATCCCATGCTTCTGATGTGATATCCTCCTCTTTATCATGGAATCCTACCTTTCTATCCACCTCTTCCCATTGTTTTTGTTCTTCTTCTTCTTTTACACCTTCCAGTAGTCCTAGCAGCAGTGGAGGACTGAATTTGAGGCCAATCCAATTGGCCTTCAAACTTTGCATAGAGTGCTTATACAATGGCACTCTCCTCAAGACTTCTCTCATCCTATTTGGGGAGTGATACTCCCTGATCTGTAGGTTGTGTGGCAATGTGTTCCACCTTCTCATGCAGGCATGAATGCAGTCATCTCCAAACAATCTCTCCATGTCCTCAAAATGTGCAATAACATGGGCCTGCTCATTGATATACTTAGGGAAACTTTGAGTATTATCTGAAAGTTGTTGGTGGGCGGTGATGAGAGCCATGGGGTCTACTGGCTCATCTCGGATCATTAAGGGTTCATTTAGCTCTTTTTCCATTAACTTCTTTATTTTTTTTTCCCTTTCCTCCTCATGGCTCATCCAAGATGTCATGGCCATCAGCTGCAAGTCTCTTAACACATCATTGGGGTCCCATAGGTTCATATCAGTAAGGGACATGTTATGTAAATAAAAATTTTCCAACTTCACCTTGTCTTCTGCTGAATTGTGGTCACATAGATCCATGAATTGTCCATATTCATGAAAAGGTGTGGTGCCTGTCTGGGCTAGAGTCTTGATATGGAACTAAAGCCAATGATCTTTGAGGTATATTGCATATGATTTGGTTGGTTTCTTGCACTGAAGTGCTTTCATCGCCCATCTGGCCATGCATGATAACTGGGTTTCCCTATCTTGCAATTGTTTTCTCAATATTTCAGTCTCTACCTGGGTTTCACTTTCCTACAACTATTTTCTCAACACTTCAGTTTCTATTGGGGTTTCCCTTTCTTGCAGCTATTTTCTTAACATTTGAGTTTCTACTTTGGTTCCCCTTTCTTGCAGTTGTTTTCTTAACATTTCATTCTCTGCTTCTAAGTGAGATCTTTTGATTTCTTCTACATGTTTTACAGTGGCTAGCTCTCTGACCATCTCTCTAAGCTTGCTCTCCATGTGGCCAATTTCTTCCACCCCTTTGGACTTTGCAATTTGCATCCATCTGTGGCTCCTTACTCTTTCTTTTTTAGCTCAAAGAAAAGAGGGACTACAAACTTCTATGGGATGATTTTCCCTCCTTCTAGAAGGTTGTAATAAGAGCCTAAACTAGGTTGTGGGTCAGATTATGGTATCCCTATTGTTTTCTCCTTCCCCTTGATTTTCTCTTCTGCCTCTTTCTCAAGTTTCTTAGTCTCATGTATCTTTGTCAAGGTCTCCTATAGGGCGATCTACACCTCCTGTAGGAAAATTTTGGAGTCCTATATTTTTATCCTTTCCCTCCAAGTGGAAGATCTAAGGCTTCCACTTTCATAGGTGATAGGAGTTCTGGATGGAGATTCCTCCTTTTTGGCAATAGGATAATCTTAAATGGTGATAGGCTCTTTTGAGGGTGGATGAGGCTTTCCCATATTTATCTTGGTGCTTTTTTTAGCCTTGAAATACATGGATGGTTGCTGTTTTCTCTTTGGTTTGGGCCTAACTAGGGCGCTGAGTGCGGCAAGAACAGCTACTGCCTCCCTTTCTATTGTTGCTGGAGACACCTCTGCCTTTGGTGCTTATGTTTATTCTTCTTTTGTCTTTTCTTCCTCTCCAGCTTTTGTTTCTTCTATCCCTGTTTTGATTTCCTCCTCTTCTTGTTTAGTTTTTTCCCTTTCTGTTGTAGTCTCTGTCTTCATTGATTTAGTATTTTTCCTTTCTATTTTAGTCATTTTTCTTCTTGTCCTAGGTTCTTTCTTCTTCTCTACTATGGTCTTATCCTTCTCCGTTTCATGTTTTTCTTCCTCTGTTTGGGTTTCTTCCTTCTCTGTTTCATGTTCCTCTTTTTTTATTCGTGTTTTCTCTTCCTCTTCTCTACTTTCCTCCTCATCTTCCCCTTTTTGTTCTTCTCCCTCACTTTCAGATGGACTGGGGGCATAAGTGATGGCTTTTATATCATGCTCCTTGGTCATATTTATGAAAATCTCCCAGGCTATGGGGATTGTGAAAGTGTGGATGGCATCTTCCACCAGAAATTTAATTAGCCCATGGTGAGCCAACTAATCTGGACCTCTTGCCTTCAATTTTATGTTAGATTCTATTTAGTATTGGAAGAGAAAATAGGGAATACTGAGTTTTTGGCGTGCAAGAAGATCCATGCCATATCTTTACTCATGCAACAATCTGAAATGGTTCCCATAAACTATGTTGTATCTTCCTTCACAAGAAATGTATTTAATAATTTGATAGCTGACCTCATCCCAAGAGTAAGGTATACTTGTTCTCCTAATGCCATTTTTGTCCTCCACAGGATGTTCATTAGGCTGGAAAAAGCTTTTCTTGGCAACTTGGCCCAGTGGTTTTTCTTCCTTGCTCTAGGGTAGTCAAAATGGGAGATTGGTAACCCTGCTAATGAATTCTAGGGTGATTTCTATAGTGAGACCCCTAAAAGTGACAGTGGCATGAGTTTTTGAGTGAGGTGTCAAAGACAAGGCAAATTCCTCTATTACTTCTTCATCATACCCATGAAGCTTTTCAAAGAAGGGCATCAAATTTTCTCTACTAAAAAGGTCCACCACCTCTGGGTGTTCATGTAGCCTGGTTGAGTTCAAAGGTTCCTTCCTCATAAATCCCCTTGTCATGATGTTCAGAGTCTTATGGAATATCTCAGGTGAAGAGGGAGACAACAAATTTCGAACCCTAAAACAGAGAAAAAACTGAGGTTTCCTTTCAAGAAACAAGGAGAGTTTTAAATGCAATTTTCCTTCCTTCCAAGCTCAATTTTTTTAAACTTGCATTACTCCTTTGTATATGGGAGTATGAAGGTGGTGAAGGAGACAATATCTTAGAAACAAAGAGCAGATAAAACTTTGTTTTTCTTAAGAAATAGGTAGACTTTTCAATGCAATTTCCTTCTTTACAGGCATAATTTTTCTAAAATTGCATCACTCCTTCGTATATGAGAATACCATGGTGGAGAAAGACACAACACTTTAGCACAGAGAGCAGATAGAAAGGCTGTGTTTTTTTAAAGAAACTGGCAGACTTTTGATTTCAATTCTCCTTCCTTTTTCACTCCATCCTTTGCTTGAAATCACATCACCCTTTGTATATATGAATATGCAGAGTTGGTTTACTAGAGCGTACCTCTTCGAGCTCAAATTTTCCATAAAACCACGATTTCTCCTCTGAGACTGCTCACTGGGCCTCCTATAGAAAGGGCTCTTGTAAGATCTATTTCTCCTCCTGTAGATCCCAATAATTTCTTGTAGAATCCAATAGGCAGAAGGGTTATGAAAATGGTAGAGAGTGACTATTTCGAGGCTCTAGAGGTGGTAGGTAGCTTGTTGCAGTCGAGAGCACAATGATACAAATGAAAACAAAGGTGTTGAGTGTGGTCGTGAGAGCGTACATAAGCATAGGGAGAGGTTTGCGGTGATGAGATGAGGTGGCAGGAAGGGTACGTTACCCTCAATAAAACCATTGGTCCCCATTGCAGTGTCATCATGAAACTTTATGCCGCCTACCCGAAATCATTTCCATCATTCATGTTGGAGTTCAAAATATCCGCCACTACCTATTTTGAGACTCTTATGAGTTGACCAGACACACATGCAGTGTAAACTCTAGCTGAGCACTATTGAATTGGATGAGGGTGGCCAGTTAGCTAGCCACTGATCTAGTTTAATCTCAACCATCCCATTTGTTCATGCAGTTTTGGATCATATAGATGCAACATAGGAATGGGTTTAGACACTTACCAGTAAGTTGAAATGTGCCCGCTACGGTGTTGCTGCATGCCTAGAATTTGGTGCTATATCCATGTATTTTTGCTGCCATATGCTCGTGGCTTCTAGATTGGTAGCTGAGTTGCCTTATATAGGTGATCTTCGATCACGATCTAGCTTCTTACATGTTTTACATACCTATGGTTGCACTGATTCTGCTTCTGGAGCTTTATTTTTAAGGGGATGAATGGCTACAGGAATCCTACAAGAGTTCCTGTAGCTGCTTCTCCCTCTAGAACTTTTAGCTGAGGTTTATGCAAAGAATTGGGAGGAGTCTATTGAAGATTTTGATGGTCATGGAGAGGTAGTCAGTAGACTGTAGGTAAGTGGTAGGGGTGTTTTTTTCTATTTCCCTTTTTTTTTTAAAGGATTTCTGAGTTTATTTGCGGGGAGGAAAGAAATGATTAGAAATGTGGGGGTGTAGGTATGGAATGGAGGGTTATGATGACGAATGGCTGTAGGATGGCCCACAGGCCTTCTGTGAAAGTTTCAAGCTCTTCATTCCCTTCTTTGACTTGACTTCGAGCTCTGTTTGATTTCTACAAGAGCCTCTTGTAGAAAAAACAGTGCTTCCTGTAGGATGCACAGATTTCAAAAAAAGCAATACCAAGGGATGTAAGAAGATAGAAATGATGGAAGAGGGCCTAGAAGAGATGTAATAGTCTTATGGCATGTCCCATTTCCTTTTGTGGTCCTCTTGCAACCTGCAATGCACTCAAAAGAAGTTAATTTTTCTTTTTCTGCTTTTTTTTTAAGAGATAGCTAGGGCACCTCCAGGAGCTTTTCACCCAAGGATCTTTATTCTCCTCATTTTTTTTGTCTTCTTTGGGCTATCTAAAGAGAGGTTTTCAGCCCCAGGTGCCTCATAGAGGTTTTCACTACAATCCTCATTATATTATATATATATATATATATATATATATATATATATATATGAGTGATGAAGTGGAGGTAGACATTCGCTCCACTACCAACATTGTTTTACTCAGCTCTTTAACGAATTTTTGCTTGGAGAGGGACTTCTTGTAGATTTTCAACCTATTCCCATTGACAAGCATGGGGATGGCTTCCTCATCAACAACCCTGATCAGAACTGAGCCATTGTCATTGCATTTTTCTATAATGTATGGTCCCAGCCATCTTGTCTACAACTTTCCCTTGAAATATTTGTAACTTGAGTCATACAGCAGTGCCCAATCTCCTTCTTGGAATTGTTTCTACTTGATGCTTCTATCGTGCCATATATTCCTCTGTAGTTGGATTAGTTATGTGTGGAGAAGGGCCTGCAATCTATGTTCATCCAATCCATTAAGCTGGAGTAACCTTTCTCTTTGTGTATGGCTGAGATCTAGGTCTAGCTGAGTTGCCATCCTTAGTGTATTGTATTCAAATTGTATTGACAGTAGAGACTTCTTTCCATAGACCAACTCATAGGGTGTGAACCCTATGGTGGTCTTCCATGTTTTGTTGTAGGCCCAGGTAGCCTCAACTAATCGATCTGCCCAATCTTTCCTCCTACTACTCACTACCTTAGTCAAAATTCCTTCCATAGATCTATTGGTAACTTCCACCTATCCATTGGCTTGTGGATGGTAGGAGGTTGAAGTCCTGTGCTTGATTTTATGATGGATGATCAGGTCTTCAATCAGATTGGAGGTGAACTAACTACCTCGATCTATAACTAGTTCTCTTGGATACCCGAACTTCTAGAATATGTTCTCTCTTAAAAACTTAGTTACCTTTTCTCCGGTTGTTGTCTTGATTGCCTTTGTCTTTGCCCATTTTGTCAGATAATCGGTGCACACAATGATGTACTATTTCTGGTTTGAAGGAGGGTTGGTAGGACCCACAAAGTTCATGCCCCACTTCTCAAATGGCTCAAAAGTCACTTGAGACTACAAGGGCATCTCATCCTTTGGAGTAGGTTTCCCCATCCTTTGACACTAATCACATTGGCTGATATATCTCCTCACATCTTGATGAAGAGTGGGCCAATAGTAACCTGCTTGCAGAATTTTGAAGGCAATCCTCTTTACTACAAAATGGCCTCCACAGGACCCATCATGAAAGGTCAGGAGAATGTCAAAAACTTCCTCCTCTGTGACACATCTTCTCGAAACTTGATCTGGGCCAAGTTTGAAGAGATTGCCCCCAATCCAAGTGAAAGGGGCACTTTTCCTCACGATCTTTCTCTTCTCTTTTGAAGACAGATGTGATAGGAACTATGTTGAAACCAAGTAATTCGCTATATCAACAAACCATGGAGAGAGTACTGATATAGTAAATAGGTGTTCATCTGGCATCTGATCATCCACCATTCTTTCTTCACTTGCAGATAGATTTATTCTAGACAAAAAGTCAGCAACAACATTTTCCTTACTAGGCTTATCAACAATGGTTAGATCAAAATTCTACAATAAAAGAAACCACATAATAATGCGAGCATTCACATCTGATTTGTTCATTAGATACCTAATTGCAACATGATCAATATGTACAAAGGTTCGATAGCCTATGATGTAATGTCTGAATTTATTTAAGGAATGTACTATAGCTAGGAATTCCTTCTCGGTTACTGTGTAGTTCAACTCTTCCTTTGACAAATTCTTACTTATGAAGTATTTGGCATAAGGTAACCTTTCATCAATTTTCCCTAAGGTTACTCCTATTGCTTTGTTCGAGGCATCTATATGAATGTGGAAAGATAGGGCCCAATTTGGACCTCTCAAAATTGGGGCAGTCACAAGTTTACTTTTCAAGGTATCTAGGGCTTCTTGATAGCTATCAGTCCATATGAACTCGAAATCTTTCCCCAAAAGACCAAAAAAAGGAGAGGCTAGCTTACTAAAATCTTTAATGAATCTTCTATAATATCTCGCTAAGCCTAGGAAACTTCGGAAATCTCTTACCTTTTGAGGAGGTGGGTCCCTTTGGATGATGGAAATTTTGTTGAGGTCCACCTCTAATCCTTGCGAAGAGATTGCATGACCTAGCACGATCCCTTAAGTCATCAGGAATTCACACTTTTCTGGACTAAGGGACAAGTTCATTTCAATACACTTGTCCAAAACTTTTCCCAGGTTAGACAAAGCTTCCTGGAAGTTAGAACCATAAGGAGTAAAATCATCCATATATATTTCCACTGCATCATGAACTAGTGCAGAGAATATAATCAATACTACTCTCTCGAAAGTGGCGGGAGCATTGCACAAACCAAAAGGAATGACCCGATATGCAAAGGTACCCCAAGGACAAGTAAAAATGGTCTTCTCTTGGTCTTTTGGGCTGATTTGGATCTAATTGTACCTGCTAAACCCATCTAGGAAGGAGAAAAACTTTTTCCCCACCAAACCATCTAACACTTGATCTATGAAAGGCAAAGGAAAATGGTCCTTCTTGGTGGCCTTGTTCAGTACCTGATAATTGACACAGATTCTCCACTTACCATTTTTCTTTGGCACTAACACCAAAGGACAGACCCATTCACTATCAGAGATGGGGTAGATGAATCCTGCATCCAGTAACTTTTGCAATTCTTCCTTGAAAATGTCTTTAAGGACTGGATTCATCCTCCTTTGAGGCTACCTGACTAGTTTGCAATCATCCTTAATGTAAATGTGATGGGTACAGACTGAAGGGTGCACTCCCTTCATCTCCTTATAGCTCCAAGCGAAGGAACCCAAATGGTTTCTCAATAAGATACACAGTTCCTTCTCCTGAGAGGTGGATAGGGATGAGTTGAATTTCAAGGTTCTTTCTCGGCCGAACTCTATATTCTTAGCCTGGAGAGAGGTCGGGTCAGCCACACAAAAATCAACTAAAGGATTGTCTTGGGTTTCTTTCACTAGCTCTTCTAATGGCAACATACTAGGGGGTGGATTCTGAATCAATTTTTCAATGATATCATCCTCAGTTTGTGGTTACCCCCCCCCCCCATGGCAGCTTCTACTACACACAGTGGTGCAGAATAGGCTTCATCTCCATCTTCCTCTTGCAACCATAGAGGTAGATCATGTTCTAACAAAGGTTGGGTAAGAGGGTATAGGACTAGCTGCTTGGACATATGCCCATTCTTGATTTTCATGTTCCCAGCTTGAGAAATGATGTAGGTGTCTATAGTAGCCAACAAGGGTCTTCCCAGGATGAGAGGATACCTAGTGAGCTTTGCCTTCATCTGGAGAACTAGGAAATCAACAGGGTACTCCCAAGAATCAACAAAGACCGTTACATCTTCCACAATCCCTTCGGAGGTCACGGTGGAGTGGTCTGCTAACTGTAGTATTATTGTTGTCTTTCTTAGGGAGCCCTGGAGGTTGAGCTTGAGCATAGTGTCCTCGTTAATGATATTAATGGCAGCCCCCAAATCAATCAAGGTTCAGGGGATCATGGTGCTATTGATGGGGACATCAACTACTGGGCTTCGAGGGTCTAGATACTTCGGACAGATTACCTACCCCAACATTAGGTAGAACAGTTGTCCTATGACATTGATGGTTGGGGCATCTCTCTTTTGCCTACCTAGATGCCTAAAGCACTTCTCTTTGATCATCTTGTTGTATATAGGCACATCCTTTATCGCTTGGAGAAGTGGTATCTTTACACATAAGTGTTTCAATTCTCCCAGAAGTTCAGTTTCTTCTGCGGTAGGTTATGTTGTTCTAGATAATCTCTCAGGAAAGGGTGGAATTGCTTTCGGCTCACTTTCCTCTTTATCTTCCTCAACCTCCTTAGGGGAAGGCTAGCTATCTAGAAGAACATTCCCATATCATAGGTTAATCTCCTGAATCTCCACAACATAGGTTCGGCATGATGGTGCCCCACTATATACTTGCTGAGCATGTCTGTTATTCGTGTTTGGGTTTGGTTGAGCATGCATTTGGGGTTGCCTTGGTGGAACAGGAGGCAATGGTTTCGGTTGAGCAGGTGGTTGAGGAAAAAGATCAAGAGGAGAGTTGTATTGGGGCCTTGACCCCTGATGAGGTGCATTCCACTAAGGCTGTGGCTGAGCATAGGGGTGAAATGAATGAGCAGCTAATTAAGCATGATATTGAGATGGATATGACTAAGGAGGAGGTGTGGACCGGGAAGGATGAGTAGGGGGGGGCCAAGAATACATGGAAGTGGCCTAATTGGGGTTGTAGTATGCCTAGGATGTCCCTTGCATTCCCTACTAGTAAGGTCTAGGTCTATGCGGCCTCCTTTTGTTTATGAAATAGAGTGGTTCAGTGGCTCCTTCGACCCCTTGGTATACAACTTTAAGTCCTGGCAAGGAAGGGCACTAATTTGTAGGATGATTCTCTTCACAAACTGAACAAACCTCTATCAATTTCAATGGGCATTCATTCCTAGGATGCCTTTTGGTGCATCTAGGACAAAAAATGGCCAAAGCACTCTCTACTTCCTCTTGTTTATTTTTTATGTAAAAGGTATCCATTTGCATGGCAAGAGTCTACAGCATCTCACTCTTGAAATCTTCCAGCATGTTTCCAAATTCACCTTTGAGGGATGAACTCGAGGAGGAGGTACTGGCCACGGGTTGACTCTCCTTACCTCTCTTCCTAGCTGCCCTAGAATGGTTTCTAAAGGTAGTCTTTATGTCTTCATAAGGCAGCTAGTAGATAGAGGGTGTTTAGGAGGTCTTCTGGAATTCCTCTGAGTAGGACCAAATTCAGAGATTCGGGATCAAGTGTGCACCTGGCCCTTTTATAACTAAGCTAGAATATCTCTTCATAGTCCTCCAAGGATTCATCACTTCCCATGGTCATTCAGAAGATTTCTTTCATAGTATCTTTTGACCTACAATAATCTCGATATTTGTTATTAAAGGCTTACTGCATCTAAGCCCAAATTGTGATGTTGTTGCCAGGTAACCCCTTGAACCAATGCAATGTTGCATCCTTCAGGGTAGAAGGAAACAATTTCAACTTCTGTTCGTCTTCTGCTCATCTTTCAGGTTGTTCTCCTAAAAGATCTTTTGGATCACTACTACCAAAGAAGAGAGAAGGGTCGCTTTGTGATGTGGTGGGGGTGTTGGGTAGGAATTTCCCTAAATTACCTCTGTTCCTACGAGGCATGAAAGGGAATCTCTTTTTTGGGTGATTTTCATTTTTTTCACTGCTTGTACCTGCAAAACTAAAATTGATTGAACAAACAAATTGCAACTACTGCAACGAACTTGCTGAAATAAAAATTTGTAGAATGGAAATGAAAGCAAGGAAATGACTAATCTACTTTTGTTGAAATGGAAATTGCAGAATTGAAATGAAAGCAAGGAAATGACTAATCTACTTTAGCTGAAATGGAAATTGCAGAATTGAAAGGGCTAATCTACTTTTGCTGAAATGGAAATTGCAGAATTGAAAGAACTAATCTACTTTTGCTGAAATGGAAATTGTAAAATTGAAATGAAAGCAAGGAAATGCAGAAATTGTTAGAAAATTATATATTATAGAGCAATGGAACACATAGAATATTGCAGAAATATAAACACAGAAAATGCATAAAACCAGAGAGACACAGATATACCTGGTTCACCCAGTTTTGGCTATGTCCACCCTAAATAGCCAGTCCTTCCTTTCTATTATCTAGCAAAATGAAGAGACACAACCTACAACAGATCCGCTGTAATATCCTCTGTTTTCTGTCACAGTCTCACCTCTATGTTTCTCGCTCGGAGAATACACATCTATTACACAGCCTTAATACAATGCCCTCATATAAAGAGAGGGGTTGCGTTCTAGGGAAAAAAACCCTAAACTAAACATAAGTTCTATCATCAGATCATCCACTTAATGAATAGCTCAAATTGACTAGAAATTACTATATTTTTACAAGACAATTTTACATTTGTTTTTAGCTTCAGGGGCGTTGCCCCCGAAACCCTCGCTGGGGGACTGCTGGCCCCCGAACCCCCCAGCCGAGGGGAATTGGCCCCTCCAAACCCCTGCAGGGGGGACAAGCCCCCCCCGCGTGGAGGGGTGTACAAACTTCCTGGGGCATAAATCCGACTGAATCAAAGACCTCTAAATAATCATGCTCCACACCCAACAATCTCCCACTTGGAGAATGATTGTAGCAACTCCACCACTGCTTCATTTATTGGATAACAACTCCCCTTTGGACCTGGCCATTTCTCATCTTCATCTTCATCCTTGAAGACCAATTGAAGCTAAGCATATTCTCAATTTCTCCCTGGTTACAACTTTTGTTATCATATCTGCAGGATTTTGGCTAGTGTGTATCTTTCTAGCTTCAACTCTCCATCTTCCAACATTGATCATATGAAATGGTACTTGAGTTGTATGTGTTTATTCTTGGAATGAAATGCTGAGTTCTTTGCAAGGCAAATGGAATTTTGGCTATCACTCAATAATGTGCCCATATCATGCTTCTTACCCAATTCACCCATAAACCTTTGTAACCAAATCATTTCTTTACTAGCCCTGTAGCAGTAACATACTCTGCTTATGTTGTTGAAAGTGAAACAACACTTTGGATTTTTGAAACCCAACTAACAGTTGTTCCACCTATAGTAAATACATATCCTGTAGTGCTCCTCCTGTTATCTCTGTCACCTGCTATATCTGCATCAACACATCCCTATAGAGAAATGTTTGAACCACCAAAGCATAATGCTTGATTTGTGGTACCTTTCAAATATCTGAGAATCCATTTCACTGCCATCCAATGTTCCTTTCCTGGATTGTTCATGTACCTACTTACAACTCGCACTACATGTGCAATATCAGGCCTTATGCAAACCATTGCATACATTAAGCTTCTAAATGCTAACGCATATGGAACTTTATACATATAGTCCATGTCTTCTTGGGGCTTTGGGCACATTTCCTTACCAAATTTTAAATGGCTAGAAAAAGGTGTACTAACTGGTTTTGCATTGTGCATATTAAATATTTTCAACACCTTTTGTATGTACTCATACTGAGACAATGTTAATTTGCAATTTTTCTTGTCTCTAGTTATTCTCATATCAAGGATTTGTTTTGCAGCTCCCAAATCCTTCATTGCAAATGAATTTGCCAATTTTATTTTGAGCACATTTATTTCTTGCATCTTAGACCCCACAACAAGCATGTCATCTACATACAATAACAATATAATGTAGCTGCCATCATTTTGCTTTTTCAGATAAACACAATGATCAAAGTGACATCTAGTATAACCTTGCTCAAACATAAGCTTGTCAAATTTTAGATACCACTACCTTGGAGCCTGTTTTAAGCCATACGAGCTCTTCTTCAACCTACACGCTAGTTTCTCCTTCCCTTTTACCTCATATCCTTGTGGTTGCTACATATATATCTCTTCCTTCAAATCCCCATGGAGAAAGGTTGTCTTTACATCTAACTGCTCAAGATGCAAGTCTTCAACTGCTATTAGACTTAAAATAGTTCTGGTTGAAGTCATTGTAACAATAGGAGAAAATATTTCATCAAAATCAATACCTTTCTTTTGTGCAAACCCCTTCACAACAACTCTAGCTTTGTACCATTGTTTTCCTCCATCTTCATCCTTCAGCCTGTAAACCCTTTTATTCTTCATTGTAGTTTTTCCTGCAGGAAACCTAACTAAGTCCCAAGTCTAGTTATGCATTAAGGAGTCCATCTCTTCTTCCATGGCTACCTCCCACTTATTCCTATTTTCAACCTGCATTACTTCTTCATAACATTCGAGTTCACCAGAATCAGTCAACAATAAATAATATAATGAAGAAGAGTATCATTCAGGGGGTATACTTATCCTGGTAGATCTTCTAAAACCACTTTCAAGTGTTTGCGGTGTCTGTTGTTGTTGTGGTGGTTGTTGTTGTTGTGGTTGTTGATTATTATTATTTTCAGGCACCTTTACCTTTTCAGTGCTTTCATCAAGAACTGTGTATTCCTTGTTTTCTTTTTCCTGTTTCTTTTCCTGCAACTAATTCTTATACAAGACCTTTTCATTTCATATTACATCTCTACTCCTAATGATTTTGTGATTTTCGTAATCATATAAGCGATAACCAAAATCATTAACACCATATCCAATAAAGGTACATTTCTTTGACTTTGCTTCAAGCTTTGTTCTATTTTCTTTATTAATATGGACAAAGTCCTCACAACCAATAGGCTATAAAACAGAGTAGTTTACCTTTTTACCTGTCCATGCTTCCTCTGGAACACCACCATCCAAGGAACTTGAAGGCCCTCTATTTATTAGATAAATAGCAGTATCTACAACATCTGCCCAAAATTGTAAAGGCAATCCTGCATGCAATCTCATGCACCTTGCATGCTCCATGATTGTTCTGTTCATCCTTTTTGACACACCATTTCCTTGTGGTGTTCTTGGAACTGTCTTCTCTCTATGAATTCCATGCTCTAAATGGTACCTATCAAACTCTTTGCTGCAATATTCACCTTCATTATCTGATTTGAGACACTTCAAGTTCTTTCCTGTCTTAATCTCAACCAAAGCTTTCCATTTATTGAAAGTATCAAATACAATAGATTTATTCTTAATACAATAAATCCAAATTTTTCTAGTTGCATCATCAATAAAAGTAACATAATAACGAGATCCATCGAGAGATGATACCTAAGCAGGTCCACATACATCTGTATGCACAAGCTCTAATTTTTCACTCTTCTTTTCTTTCCCAACTCTAAGAAATCTGACTCTCTTTTGTTTTCCATAAATGAAATTCTCAAAAAAGTCTAAATCAAGATTCTTCAAACCTAGCAACAAATTCCTTGAGTGAAGAATCTTTATCCCCTTTTCACTCATGTGTTCGAGCTTATGATATAATGCTGCATCTTCTCATTTGGAAGTTAAATCATTAACAGAGTTAGAAATACCATTGCATAAATACAATGTACCAACCTTTTCACCTTTTTCTAGTACCAGGGCTCCTTTGGTGACCTTCCAAGCTTTATTTGTGAATGTTTTCACACAACCTTCACTGCCTAACTACCCTGTTGAAATCAGATTTTTCTTCAGATTTGGAATATGCCTTACCTCCTTTAGTAGCTATTGGTTTCCATTCTATTGTTTTACAAGAACCTTACCCGTTCCAACAATTTTACAAGGTTTATCATCACCGAAATGAACTTGTCCAAAATCTCCTTAAACATAGTCATGAAAGTATTTCTTATCAGGTGTGGCATGGAATGAGGCACCTGAATCTACCACCCAGGAATCAATAATATTTTCAAAAGAAAGAATCAAAGCATCTTGTAACACCTCACCTATCACATTTTCTTCATGCTTGTTTTCATGTTGTGCATCTCCTTCTTTTCCTTTCTGAGATCTATAGTTTTTCTTTAGGTGTCCTCTCTTTCTGCATTTCCAATACACTATCCCCGATTTGGACTTGGATCTACCTTTCCTTGATTTACTGCGATATCCTGAGCTCTTTCCTCTTTCCATTTTTTTCCCCTAGACTCTACACTTGAAGCATTACCCGATGTCTCACCGGAGCTTTTCCATTGCATTTCCTTGCTAAGGATAGCATCGACAACATTATCAAAATTTAAAGTGCTAGATCCAGAAACAGAGTTACTAATGGCCATTACTAAACCATTCCAACTTTTTGGCAATGAGCATAAGAATAACAAAGCTCTAACTTCATCATCAAAGTTTACCCCTATAGAACTTAACTAACTTGTAACAATATTAAAATCATTTAAATGGTCTGCAACAGATCCACCTTCCGATATCTTCTTTTTTTTCCACCGAAAAAAGCGAACCATCTATTAATTTGAGGAATAATAGGTAGTTACACAGAAAATGCATTGCATTGCAAGAGGACTCGTTCTTTGCCATGAGGCAGGGGAAAGAGCAGAGTCGCTGCTGAAATATAATGTGATCAGCACCGTCAAGTGCACCCGGGAGGCGATGAACCAGCGTAGAGATCCCAAGAGAATACATTTAGAAAAGAGAAGCCATGTGCCAAAAGAGCCAAAAGGAAAGAGGCGTAAAGCCTGTCAAATAACATGCCTCACTGAGGCCCGAGGAAAAGCAGACCGACGAAGAGTAATTCCCATGCAGAAACAAAACACCGGTTTCGCACAGGGAAGGAGCACCCATCGTCCAGGCAGAAATCCCGCGTAAACACGACCAAGATTCTGGAGAAAAGGGGAAAGAGATAAAGACCAGGTCGAAGCGAGCATGCTTTTACAAGGAAAGCATCCCGCGAGACCTGATAAAGAGCAAAAAAGAAGCAAAGAAAAAACTAGAGAAACAAGACATGTATGTAAAGAACACAGGAAGGAGAAAAACAGAGAAAGAGAACTAAGCGAAAATGGGCTGCTCAAGAGGACGAGAAACCCCATTTTCTTCTTCCAGGACAATCCATGACCCCATCACTTGATTAACACCTTCTTTGGAGAGATGGTCAGCATCAAAATTTCTTTCCCCGTAAATGTGACTGAGAGAGAGCTCCGTAAAGTGATTTTTTAGGCGAGAAACTTCTCTGAGCAAGGGAAGCAGGGTGAAATTGTTGCAACGCTGCGTCCCATTGAACCAATGCACAATATTCATAGAGTCTTCGAAGATCTGAACCTCATGAACGTTCCGCAGGACAAGCCAACCGAGGAGAAGGTGGAGGGCTTTCAATTCAGCAAAATTATTGGAGCCTTGTCCTAGGCCAACTGAAGCCTTGACAGACTTGTCCTTTGAAAAATGAATTATGAAACCAGCCCCATAGCGATCGTTTATATCTGAGGCTCCATCAAAGTAAGCCCACGGGATGGAAGGTCTTATTATTTCTTGTCGAACCAGTCTGGGAGAAGGAGAAGTAGGCGGAGCGGGGATACTATCGAAAATTGCAGCACCTTCGGTTGCCAATCTTGCGATCGGGAAGACAGAGTCCTTGAAGATGACCTGATTCCTAGCCAGCCACATCCCCCAGGTGATGAGAAGTGGGATGGATCTCTCTCTTTCATTTGCAGCTTCATTCCACCACTTTTGCCAGGCTTCCGAAATCCCTTGCCCTTCCCACCTATAAGGGATTTTGATTAACCTTAACGTTTCAGCCCAAAGACTAGTGTTGAAAGGGCAGAAGAGGAACAGGTGTTGAACTAATTCGGCGCTGTTCTTGCATAGAGGACACTAGCCCGGGCCTATCCTACCCCGTCTTTGAAGAAACTCCCAAGTAGGGACTTTTTGGAGGAGAGCACACCAGAAAAAAAGTCTGGTTTTCGCTGGACCTTTTAACTTCCATAGAGGTTTGGCCCACTAAGACGAATTTTCCCACCCTTTCTGGGACATCATCCATTTGTACCCCATCTTTGGAGAGTAGATTCCATTCTGAGCAAAAATCCATTGAATATCACCTGAGGCGTCGGAGAGTCTGATAGAAGAATTAAGGAGGTCATTCCTGTACGAATCCCATTCCTCCAGCCATTCTTCATCCAGTTGAAGATCTATTCCTCGCATCCATCCTTGGTTCCATATGGAAGTAGTCCAGGGGTCAGCCACCTGGTTTAATGTGAGGAGACCTTTCTCTTCTAACACCGCAGCCAACCCCTGAGATAGGGAGAAACGCTCTGAACAGCCGATCCAAGGATCTCTGCCCAGCCTTATTTGAGTGCCATCTCCCACGCTCCAAGCCAAACCCTTTTCAATGATGTTGAGAGAGGAAGCCACAGCTTTCCAGACCACCGATGAGTGTTTGCAGGCCTTTGATGGCAGTCTGATCCAATCTGTCGTTGATAGAGGGTCAATGTATTTTCTCTTAGTAACAGAAGTCCACAAATTGTCAAAACATATTAACCTCCAAGCAGGCTTCACTGCTAGCGATTGTGAGAAGCATTGAAGGTTTTTGATCCCCCAGCCTCCCCACTCTTTGGGACGTGCCACTTTATCCCAGGCGATCCAGTGAGTAACCTTTTCTGACTTGGAACCTGCCCACATAAATCTGCTGCAAACTTTATCGATTTGGGAAAGGACTCCTTTAGGAACCCAAGTCAAACTAGCCCAGAAGACAGGCACAGCCATAAGCATAGATTTTATTAACACAAGCCTTCCCGCCCTGGAAAGCCATCTGAAACTCCAGTGTTTCAGCTTGGATTCGATTTTGGCAAGAATCCAGTTCCAATCTTTGATTCTGTAGTTGTCCGGTTTGAGGAGAAAACCCAAGTATTTAAAAGTATCCTCCAGCGTTTTGACATCGAAATTTAATACCATCTTCATGCTGTGCACCATATCTTCGGACAAACCTGAACTCGTTAGGGAGGATTTCTTCTCGTTTATACAGAGTCCAGTCGCCTTCAAGAAAAGGTCCATGATCCTTTTGATCGTCTTACAATCCTCCAGACTGCCATTACTAAACAGAATTATGTTGTCCACGAATAAAAGGTGGGTAACCCAGAGATTTTTAGCTGCTTCAATGCCTTTGAGGGTTCCTTGTCTTTTAGCATCATGGATCATAAGGCTGATGCCCTCTGCAACTAATAAAAACAAAAGAGGAGAGAGTGGACAGCCTTGATGCAATCCACGTTCAGGGTTGAAGAAGTTGGAAGCCGCTCCATTAATCAAGATAGCTATGGAAGAGGAAGAAACACAACTCATAATCCATTTCACAAAGTCATACCTGAATCCTAGGTGAGTTAGCAGTAGCCTGAGGAACAACCAGCTAATTCTGTCAAAAGCCTTTGACAAATCAATTTTCACAACAACTCCTTTCTTTTTCCTGATTTTGAGACTATGAAGTGTTTCTTGAGCAACTCCAGCCGCTTCATGGATTTGTCTGCCGTCGAGGAAGCCAAATTGCTCAGGGGATATGTTTCGAGAGAGGAAGGGTTTAAATCTGGAAGCAATGACGTTAGCTATGATTTTGTAAACACAGGTGCACAAGGATATGGGTCTGAAATCTGCAAAAGAGCCTGGGAGGTCAGATTTAGGGATAAGAGCGAGAAAAGTGGAGTTGAACAGTTGGAAAATTGATCCCGTGCGCCTAGACTCTTCTACAACTGCCATAAGCTCATCACCAATGTTCTCAAAAAAGTGATGGAAGAATTCGACAGTCCAACCGTCTGGGCCTGGGCTTTTCTCCTTTTGCATGGATTTGAGAATGTCCTCAACCTCTTCCTTAGAAACAGGGGCCATGATGGAATCGTTTCCTTCCTCCTCTATGAACCTAGGGAAGAACTGAGCAACTCGAATGACTTCAGCAATAGTTGCTTCCTCTGGTTGTTTAAAGAGATTCTTAAAATAGGAGTTCCCTAAAGAAGCTAGCTCTTCAAAAGAGCAAGCCTTATCCCCATTGGCTTTTTCCATTTCCCAAATAGTGTTGGAATTTTTCCTGCCTTTAGCGTAGTTTTGGAAAAACTTGGTGTTGTCATCCCCCGCCTGCAACCAGATCGCTCTACTTTCTTCCCTGTTCTGAAGAATCCGCTTCCTTTCCAAGTCCAGATCTTTGAGTCTGGCCCAAGACTCATCAGTTCTGTAGCCAATACCTCCTGAATCTTCAATAAGGGCTATTTCCGCATTGACATTTTCCAGAGATTTTTCTTCATTTAGTTTCTTTTGGTGAGCCCAATTCTTGGAGGCGGCCTTCATCCTTGTGAAATTTTCCATGAAAGTCTTGCCACGACTTTCATCTTCGTTGAGGTTATCATTAATCCAGGTGCTGTGGAAGAGGTTGATATAGGATGCGTCTAGAAGCCAGGAAGCATTAAATTTGAACGGAGTGCCCAGTTTTGGGAAGGCACCCTTCACCTCGAGGAAAACAGGAAAATGATCCAAGAGACCTCCTTCTCCAACCCAGTGTCTAAAAGCCTGAAGCTTTTCGGACAACGAATCACAAATTAGGAATCTGTCGATCTTCTTCCCGACCCAGTCGTCACATATTCTTCGGTTCCTCCATGATGGACGCATCTTAAGCGGAGTGACATCCACCAAGGGAGAGGAGGCCAGCTTAGTTATTAAGAAATCCATGAGAGGGTCTGGTTGGGCTCTGACCCCCTAGTACTCTGTCATCCCCAGAGAAAAGTTGAGCTCTTCGCCGATTACAAGATTAGGGTGCGTCATAAACGACTTAGCAAAAAGGGGGTTCCAAAATTTCTCCCGATCCGCAACAGGACCATAAACATTGATAATGAGGAAAGGAATGCATAGTTCCCTTGAGAAGAGTTCCACAGCCAGAACATTTTCCCATCCCCACGAAGAGATCTCTCTAAGAACCTTCGAATTGAAACCCAAGGCCACCCCTCCTAAGTGGCCATTGGCATCAAGAACATGAAAACTCCAATCCGGAAGAATCTTGTTGAGACAGCTTGTGACTTCTTCTCCTTTTCCCAAAGTTTCTTGGAGAAAAATAATGTCAGGTTTGTTGGACCTGACCAATTCCTTCAGAGCTAGCTTTTTGGGTTTGCTAGCTAGACCCCTACAGTTGTAGGATAAAATGATCATCGAAAACTCACAGAGGGTGTCTGCTTTGCTCTAAGCACCCCTGGAATAGATAGCTGCTTCCCATCTGCAATGTCTATGACTGCCTTCAACTGAGCCTTCGACAGATCGGTTTTCCTTCCTCTTTTGTTCCTCAGGCTAGAATTCTCCATATCCAGCTCCAATCCACTCGTAGCAAGCCCTTTTCCCTTTCTATTGGCCAAAGGTCTGAGGTTGTAAGGGGGCTCAGGTCTTCGAACAGAAGGAGGGGCAGAGCAGACAGTCTCAAAGGGAGAAGAGGATAGCTGCAAGGGGAGGGGATGGTCATAATAATGCTGTCAGAGGAGATTTGCCCCTTCCTCAGGTCCATCAATTCATTCGAAAGCTGTCTTAGAGGAACAACCTCACTACAAGGCATAGATGGAGCAATTGAAAAACATACAGAGGAGGGAGGGGAAAGAAACAAACTCGCCTGATCCTCACCTACCAATTCAGGGAGTTGAGAGGGTCCCCAGGAGTACCTCTGACAAGAGTTGTAATCCTTTGCTGCTGACCTCGGATGATCCTGGAAATCTATCTTTCTTTGCTCCGTGACCAATCCCTGAGAAGATGTCGGGGGATCGCTTTCCATTGTCAGAGCCTCTGCTTCCTGAGGGATCTCCTTCTGATTTGTCTTCTCGGTGTTTCTACTTCTCCTTTGTCCTCTGCGCCGACGGTACCCAAGCGGACATTCCCGGGCCAGATGACCATATTGATGACATTGATGGCATCTGAAAGGGAGATTTTCATAGTCCAAGACCTGAACGAACTCCAGACCATGATACTTCAGGTACATAGCGTCCGCCAAACCCCCCCTGGGGTTTAGACTAACTAAAATACGGGCCACTCCCCATTCATGCGTTCGAAGGTATGATCTATCAATGTCAAGAAATTTCCCCAGAGTGTTGCCTATAGAGGTGAAGGCAGAATCAGTCCAGAATTGCATAGGGAGGCTCGGAAGTTTAAACCAAACTGGGGACTCCACCTCTTTTTCTTTCTGGGCGTTAAACAGGGGCGTCCATATTTTGAAGAGGATTGGCCTCTTACCGAAGCTCCAGTTTTTCCCCATCACCCAGTCAACGTGCTCCTTTTGTTCGAAACTAACACAGAACCAACCTCTATCCAAGTTTTTGATTTGTTCTGGTTGTCCCGGGGCTTCTTTCCATTCCATCTGAGTCCACTCTTTTATGTAACCTACTGAGAACTTTCTTCCTCGGACTCTACCAACTAGTAAAGTTTCTGAGGCTTCCATAGCCTGGTCAATGAGGATGTCCACTCCAAACACACAACTAGGACGCTCCTTTTTCATTTTGATGGGGATGATCTTTTTCCTCTTTCCATCCCCATCGACCTTCCTGGATTCTCCCGTTTCTGTCTTCTTACTGGCAGGGTCAACTGCCTTATCTGCCTCATTCAGCTCGGGATTGTTAGCAACAGAGTCTGTGTTTTCTTTTTCCTCCTCCTCAGCCAGCATTTTTATCCCAGCCCCTGGAATAAGAGGTGGACTTCTCCCTAGATCCTCTTTTCTGATATCTGACAGCTCCCTTCCCTTTTCTTTATTAGAGGTGTCTTTGGTCAAGATGGCAGCCGGGACTTCCGAAGCAGGTTTTACAGCAGAGGCCTATTCTTGGCCTCTTGACTGCAACCTTCCTCCTCCCATCGCCTTGTCAGGAGACCGAGGGGACCATGTTTTATTCGGGAAGAAATGTATTAGGTTTTTCTCGGAGACTTCAAGACCCCAACAGGCAAGAAGGTCTTCTGGTGCTGGGTCTATGTCGACGGTCTCAGGCTCCTAGGCCATCTCACGATGAGCACCGCTTCCTGGGTCCACCATTAATCTTCCATATCTGATTGATGTCTGCACGGTATTTTCACCTTCCGATATCTTCTTATTAAATAAGTGTTTCATAATGAATACCTTGTTTGACGTCGATGGTTTCTCATATAGCTTCACCAATGCCTTAATCAAACCCTCTGTCATTGTTTAATTCGAAATGTTAAATGCAAATGACACTGTGAGGCATAATTGTACTGTTCTGAGTGCCTTTCTATCGAGGAGGCTCCATTCTTCATCTGTCATACGTGTCAACATCTTTGTTTTTCTGCCCAATGGTAGGTACAGATCTTTCTGATACAGATAATCTTCCAACTGCATATTCCACAACAAGAAGTTTTGGCCATTAAATTTCTTGACCCTAAACTTACCATCTCCTGCCATTTCTCCCACTCGAACGAGGAACCCTTCTTTCTTGCAAGTTTATCAGCCAAATAGACCTTCGACTTTGATGTCAGTTGCCAGAAAATTATATATTACAGAGCAATGGAACACATAGAATATTGCATAAATATAGACACAAAAAACATGTAAAACCAAAGAGACATAGATATACGTGGTTCACCCAGTTTGGGCTACGTCCAACCCGAACAGCTAGCCCTTCATTTCTATTATCTAGCAAAATGAAGAAACACAACCTACAACAGATTCATTGTAATATCCTATGTTTTCTCTCACAGTCTCACCTCTCTGTTTCTCACTCAGAGAATACACTCTATTACATAGCCTCAATACAATGCCCTCATACAAAGAGAGGGATTGCCTTCTAGAGCAAAAAACCCTAAACTAAACATAAGTTCTACCATCATATCATCTGCCTAATGAACGACTCAGATTGACTAGAAATTACTATACTTTTGCAAGGCAATTTTACATTTGTTTTTAGCTTCTAGGCGCTACCCCTGAAATCCCCGCCGGGGGGGATCGGCCCCCTGAAACCTCCATGGGGGGGACAACTCCCCCCTGCACCTTCCCCACGTGGAGGGGTGTACGAACTTCCTGGGTTATACATCTAGCTGAAACAAAGACCTCTAAATAATCATGCTCCACACCCAACAGAAATTGAAAGAACAACTACTCTACTTTTGCTGAAATAAACTACTTAGCAGAATGTTGCAGTAGAAAATAGAAGAAAAGCAGTAACCACAAAATACTCTGAGACTTCCCCGACAACGATGCCAAAAAGTGGTGAGCACCAATATTACGACAATAATGCTGCAACTCCTAGGGCTTCCTACTTTACTTTTATCAACCCGGTAGATTGTAACAAACTTGGAAGCGACGATGTTGTATGCACAAGTACTAGCTCTTATTGCTGGCTGTCATTTGGTCAGTTGGCGCAAGATCACTCGGAGCTTAAGCCAACTTCTATGAGTTTCCAGAAGAATCTTTTAACTGTAATGAAAGAAATCTAACTCTGTTGGCATTATGATTCTGGTATGGCTCTATGATACATGTGCTGTACTTGATGGAAACTCACTCAAGTGGCAATGGTCTGTTCAGGCTCTCAAAATGATGGAAATTAAGAGGCTTGCAAGTGAATGGTTCAAAAGGTGCAGACCCACAGGTTCACCATGTAGGAGGTGCGGTCATACCCGCAAGTTACCCGTTCAGAAGGTGCGGACCCCAGTGCACACACTTCAAGGCAGTGAAGCGCGCTCACGTGGGGTTTCTTATGTTTGGCTCGTGGTATTTAGCCCGCCTTTTTCTGATGCTATGGTTTTGGCCCATGTTATAGGATCTATTTTAGCCCTAGTTTGGATCCCTTGTATTTTTTATTGATGGTTTTGTCCCATGGTGTGAATAAGGGCTTGTCTATAAATAGGGAAGGAGATCACTTGGTTTTAGGTATCTTTCAATTGAACATCTTAAGATCTGAAATTTTGGGTGATTGATTTTAAAAGCCAGATATAATTCAATGAGACAACTTAACTTAAGGTGAATCTATTGGCATGTTGTGATCTCCCGGGCGCATGAACAGATCTGTGGATCTGACTGATTGTGGCACATTGGTATACTGAAAATTTGGCCCTAATCAGAAGTTCGCAGGCGATCTGAAGGCGCAGTGCGTAGGTATCCAGCGCAGTCAAAGGCGTAGTGCGTGGGTATGGAGCGCAGTTAAAGGCGCAATGCAAGGTACGCAGTACAGTAGAGGGCACAGTGTGGAGCACACGCAGCGTAGAGAAGGACGAAGTCTGAGGTACGCAGGTGAGAAGAAGGCACAGTGCGGGTCTACGAAGAAAGTCAGAAGTGAAGGTGCAGATCTGAAGAAAAAGTTCACAGAGCAGAAGAACAACCAGTGTGGATCTGCTCAGTTCAGTCTCAGAAGAGTTGCGGATATACGTAGGCCCCTGTTGGTGAAGTTGTGGTTTTATCTTGAAATAATTGTTGATTGTCTTTTATCTATTGTAGCAGAGTTCTGGGATTATATTTCTAGTACTATCTTTGTTTTTACAGCATTCTGAGAAGCTGGGTGATTCTTGGTCGATTGTATAAGGAGTTTGAATGATTTACATGTACTTGATGATTATTTGATATTCTTGGATCCAGTTTGAAAATTTATGAAAAGTGGTCCTTGAAAGAAAAGAAGTAGGGGATTGTAGCTCCCTTCCAAGAGAGACTGGAAAATGAGAGAGAGTTGTAGCTCTCTGCAGGTTGCAGCTTGCGTACTGGTAAAGGACTGCACCAGTACAAAATCATTGTAAAAGAGGTTTCTAATTGAAAGAAGATAGAGACATATTGCAGCAGGTGGTTTTCACCCACATTGGGTTTCCACCTTATATCTAGTGTTCTTCGGTGTGACTATCTGTTTTTCTTGTTTCACGCTCATTATTATACACAAGTTAATGATTAATAAATTAATGAAGGCATATTGAAAAGAATTTGATAATACTGATTCACCCCCCCTCTCAGTATTATTTCCAACAATTAGTATCAGAGCCAGGTGCTTCTGAAGGAGCTTGATCGCTTGAAGGAAGATCCATCATCATGAGAAACTATGAGAGGGAAGCATCGATCAGGCCACCTATTTTTGATGGGACAAACTTCATATATTGGAATGTAAGAGTTACTGCCTATCTTCAATCTTTGGGTACAGAAGTTTGGGACATCATAGAAACAAGATATACTTTTCCATCAGCTACTCCTACAGATCCAGCAGAGAAAAATAAATATGAAACAAATGCAAAGGCATTCAATACTCTTCTAGGATGCCTATCTCAATCAGAATTTGTGAAAGTTATGCAGTATAAATCCGCAAAAGAGATACGGGACAAGATTGTTCTGAGTTATGAAGGAGATGATCAGGTAAAACGTGGAAAACTTCAAACCCTCAGGATTTAGTATGAAAATCTCAAGATGTATAATGATGAAAGTTTGGCTAACTATTTTCTCCGTGTAGATGAGATTGTTAATTGTATGAAAAATTTAGGTGAAGAAATAAAAGAAGCTGTTGTGGTTGAAAAAGTTCTAAGATCTTTGTCACCTAGGTTTGAATCTAAAGTATCTACTATAGAAGAAAAAGAAAATCTACGAATTCTTACTATGTCTCAGCTGCATGGGATACTAACTGCTTATGAAATGAGAAAGGGAGGTCCATCAGATAGAAGAGAAGCTGCTTTCAAGGCATCAGGCAAAGGAGAGTATTATGAGGCAAGTCAGAGTACCAGAAGAAGAAGAAGAAGAATCAAATTTTGTCAGAAATCTTCAACGAGGTACTGGAAGGTTCAGAGGTAAGTTGCCCTTCAAATGGTTTGCTTGTGGAAGAGTAGGTCACTATGCTGCCAAATGTCCTCATAAGGATAAGATCGACAAGGGAAAAGAACCTATTAGATGGAACAAGAAACATAATGCAAATAAGAAGAGCTACTACACTCATGACGACAGTGATGGTCTATCAAATAGTGATGAAGATGAACAAGGTAATGACTATAAACTTTTGATGGAATTTGAAGATGATGATTACATGGATGTTCTAGATGTGGATAGCTTTTATGAAGAAATTTCTAGACTCAAGACATGTATAGAAGAAAAGAATATGATCATTGATACTCTACAATTTCAAATTGATGAAAAAGAAAAATTTCTTGAAAAGTTAGAAGGTGAAATAGTTGGCCTTAGAAAAGAAATTGAGAAAACAAAGGCTATAAATCTTAAGTTTGTCAAAGGATCTGAAACTCTGGATGAGCTCATCAATGTACAACATTCTCCGCTAAACAAGACAGGTCTGGGGTATAATGGAGAAACATCTCAAGCATCCACTTCAAAGAGTTATCTTGATGCAGCAAGAAGGAATGAGAAAAAGCACTATGGAGATCACCAGGTAAAACCGGGATGAATTACATCAAGAACAAACCAGGGGCGATCTGTCTTAAGGGTGAACAAAAGCTACAACCAGCCACAAGTAAAATCTTCTCAATTTGCTTCAAGAATGGATGACAATAGAAATTACAATCATTTGGTCGGTAGATTTGATAACCGCAGAAGCTTCTTCAATGGACAATGTTTCTCTTGTCATAACTTTGGTCACAAAGCAGCTCAATGTGTTGCATATAAAACAATCATGACTAGAGAAGCTCAAAAACAAAGAAGTATGACTGGGATTACAAACAGGACCTATAACAATTTTTCGGCTCTTGAAAATGAAGTTGAATGTTCTATTTGCAATAAATTTGGTCATGAAGATTCTGAATGCAAGAGCAGGTTTCAGCAGACAAAGGAACAACCCTCAAACACCAAAACATGGAGAATAAAGGAACCACAAATAGAAAGATGTGGGATAGCCTTTTATGCAGAGAAACAGGAAAATCTATGGTACATCGACAGTGGATGTTCAAAGCATATGATAGGTGATAAATAAAAACTTGAATCATATTCTGCTTTAGAAAAGGGAAAGAAAGTTTCTTTTGGAAATGATACTCCTGTAGCTATAAAAGGAAAAGGCACTGCTTAGTTGAAGGAAAAGGTCAAAGCTGGAAATGTTTTGTATGTTGATGGATTGGAGCATAATCTTTTGAGTGTCAGCCAAATGTGTGATCAAGGAACCGAGGTAATATTTAGATCAAATGGATGTCGTGTTCGTGATATTGACACAGGTGAAATATTGATCAAAGGTAGAAGAACTCCAAATAATCTATACATATTTGAAGAAGGACAACAACAATGATATTTAAGCAAGGATGATGAACACTGGTTATGGCACCGGAGGTTTGGGCATCTAAGATTTTCACAAATAAGGAAAGCATGCAAATACCAAGCAGTTCGTGGTCTTCCAGATACCAAAATTCCAGACAACACCATATGCAAATCATGTCAGTTTGGAAAGCAAACCAGAACTAACTTTCCGGAGAAGGAAGGATCAGTTAGCATGCCTCTTGAGCTAATCCATACAGATCTATGTGGTCCTTTTAGGAAAAGGACACCTCGAGGAGAAGAATACTTGATATTATTCATTGACAATTTCTCCAGGTTTGTTTGGTTAGGACTTATGAAGCACAAATATGAAGCATTCGAAAAATTCAAATCCTTCAAAGCCTTGGTTGAAAATGAATCAAGTTACAAAATTAAGTGTCTCAGGTCTGACAGAGGTCGAGAGTTTACCTCAAATGAATTTCTTGATTTCTGTGAAGAACATGGAATAAGAAGGGAATTCTATACAGCTAGAACTCCTCAGCAAAATGGAGTGGTGGAAAGGATGAACAGAACAGTCCAACAAATGGCTCGTGCTATGCTTGATGAGTCTGGAACTCCCGCAACGTTCTGGGGTGAAGCTGCATATGCTGCGGTTGTTATTCTCAATAAAACAAATGTCCGAGTGAACAACACTCAAACTCCTCATGAGCTCGGGTATGGTGAGACTCCTTCGGTAAAGAATTTCAAAATTTTTGGGAGCACATATAATGCATTGTTGGCATTATGGGAGCACAGAAGGAGAACATGGATGCTGATCTAAAACCGGCTGCAATATGTCTCTATCTCTTTCATGATCGCTTATGGTGTTTGGTGGATTCTGTTTCCTCTTTGCAGATCTGGTTTATAGTCAGGGGGAGCATGTTCTTAGGGGGAGCATAACCCTTTGCCCTTGATGTCAAAGGGGGAGAATGAAGTTAAGGATCTTGAGGTTGCCATCAAGTCCAAAGGGGGAGATTGTTGGCATTATGATTCTGGTATGGCTCTATGATACAGGTGTTGTACTTGATGGCAACTCACTCAAGTAGCAATGGTTTGTTCAGGCTCTCGAAATAATGGAAATTAAGAGGCTCGTAGGTGAATGGTTCAAAAGGTGCGGACCCGCAGGTTCGCCGTCCAGGAGGTGCGGTCACCCATAGGTTACTCGTTCAGAAGGTGCAGAACCCCAGATCACTCACTCGAAGGCAGTGAAGCGCACTCACGTGGGGTTTCTTATGTTTGGCCCGTGGTATTTAGCCCACTATTTCTGATGCTATGTTTTTGGGCCGTGGTATAGGATCTATTTTAGCCCCGTTTTGGATCCCTTGTATTGGTTATTGATGGTTTTGTCCCCATGGTGTGAATAAGGGCTTGACTATAAATAGGGAAGGAGATCACTTGGCTAAATGTATCTTTTTCAATTGAATATCTTAAGATCTGAAATATTGGGTTGTCAATGTAAAATGCTTGATCTAAATCAAAGTAAATTTGAAGGTGAATCTATGAAGTCGTGATCTCTCGGGCGCATGATCAGATCTGTGGATTTGACTGACTGTGGCACATTGGTGTACTGAAAATTTGGCCCTAATCAGAAGTCCGCAGGCGATCCGAAGGCGCAGTGCGTGGGTACGCAACACAGTCAAAGGCGCAGTGCGGGGTACGCAGTACAGGGGAAGGCACAGTGTGGGGCGCATGCAGCACAGACAAGTGCGAAGTGCGAGGTACGTAGGCGAGAAGAAGGCACAGTGCGGGTCTACGTAGTAAGTCGGAAGTGAAGGTGCAGATCTGAAGAAAAGTTCACAGAGCAGAAGAACAACCAGTGCGGAGTTGCGCAGTTCTGTCTCAGAAGAGCCGCGGATATACGCAGGTCCCTGTTGGTGAAGTTGTGGTCTTATCTTGAAACTATTGTTGATTGTACTTGATCTATTGCAGCAGAGTTTTGGGTTTATATTTCTGGTATTCTTTTCTATTTACAACATTCTGAAGAGTAGGTAATTCATTGGTTTATTGTATAAGGAGATTGGGTGAATTTCATGTACTTGATGATTATTTGATGTTCATGGATCCAGTTTGAAAATTTTTTAAACGTGGCCCTTAAAGAAGTAAAAGAGAAAAAGGGGGTTGTAGCTCCCTTCCAGGAGAAACTGGAAAACGAGAGAGAGAGTTGTAGCTCTCTGCAGGTTGCAGACTGCGTACTGGTAAAGGACTACACTAGTACAAAATCATTGTAAAAGAAGTTTATAATTGAAAGAAGATAGAGACATATTGCAGCAGGTGGTTTTCACCCACATTGGGTTTCCACCTTATATCTGGTGTTCTTTGGTGTGACTATCTGTTTTTCTTGTTTCATGCTCATTATTATATACAAGTTAATGATCAATAAATTAATGAAGGCATATTGAAAAGAATTTGATAATACTGATTCACTCCCCCCTCTCAGTATTATTTCCAACATTTATGGCAAGAGAAACATTGGCCATTGAAGAAATTCCTGCGACTATCATCCATCCGATTGTAGTTTCTATTGACATCCATTCTTGAAGAAAATTGGGAAGATTTTGAAGAAAATTGGGAAGATTTTACCTGAGGTTGGTTGTAGCTTCTATTTTTCCTTAAGGTAGCTTGCCCTCGATTTTCTTGATAGTCTTTGTTCGTTCTTGATGAAGATTGTCCCTGATTTACCTGATGATTTCTATCAGGCTTTTGCTTACTCCTTCTTGCTGCATCAAGATAACTTTTGGAGGTGGAAGCTTGAGATGTTTCACCATTATACCCCAGACCAGTCTTGATTAGAGGGGAACGCTGCACATTGAAAATCTCATCCAGTGTTTAAGATCTTTTAACAAATTTAAGATTAAGGGTCTTTGTTTTCTCAATTTCTTTTTTAAGGCCAACAATTTCACATTCTAACTTCTGAAGAAAATTTTCCTTTTCACCAAGTTGAAATTGCAGAGTATCAATGATCACATTCGTTTCTTCTAAACATGTTTTGAGTCTAGAAATCTCTTCATAAAAACCATCCACATCTATAGCATCCATGTAATCATCATCTTCAAAGGCCATTAAAAGTTTATAGTGATTACCTCGTTCATCTTCATCGCTATTTGATAGTCCATCACTATCTTCATGATTGTAATAGATTTTCTTATTTGCATTATGTTTCTTGTTCCATCTAACAGGTTCTTTCCCCTTGTCAATATTATCCTTATGAGGACATTTGGTAGCATAGTGACCTACTCTTCCACAAGCAAAAGATTTGAAAGGTAACTTACCTCTGAATCTTCCAGTACCCCGTTGAAGATTTCTGAAAAAATTTGATTCTTCTTCTTCTTTTGACACGTGTCCTGACTCATAGTACTCTCCTTTGCCTGAAGCCTTGAAGGTAGATACTCTCTTGTCTGATGGACCTCCTTTCCTCATTTCATAAGAAGTTAGAATTCCGTGCAGCTGTGACATTTTAAGGTTTTGTAGATTCTCCTTTTCTTCTATAGTAGAAACTTTAGATTCAAATCTAGAGGAAAAATATCTTAGAACTTTTTCAACCACAACAGCCTCTTTTATTTCTTCACCCAATTTTTTCATACAATTAACAATCTCATCTACACGAAGAAAATAATTAGCCACTCTTTCATCATTATACATCTTGAGATTTTCATACTGAATCCTGAGGGTTTGGAGCTTTGCTAGCTTTACCTAATCATCTCCTTCATAGATCAGAAAAATCTTGTCCCATATCTCTTTTGTGGATTTAAACTGCATTACCTTGACAAGTTCTGATTAAGATAGGCATCCTAATAGAGTATTGACCGCCTTTGCATTTGTTTCATATTTCTTCTTCTCAGTCGGATCTGTAGGAGTTGCTGATGGAAAAGTATACCATGTATCTATGATATCCCAGACTTCTGTACCAAGAGATTGAAGATAGGCAGTAACTCTTACCTTCCAATAAACGAAGTTTGTCCCATCAAAAATCAGTGGCCTGCTTGATGCTT